>APFE031632829.1:76979-118106 GCA_000404065.3 Pinus taeda | reverse complement strand
CAAATCATTGAAAATAGTCAGTTACGACTACCTCTCATGGAAATGGTCATACGTGAATGACTTACTTAACGCAGTTGAATCCCAAAATGATATCTAATATAATGCACTGCATAAACCCCCATACTTAAATGTTAGGTCGTTATAATACTAGTGTAACCCCCTTATTGTTATTGTTAGTGCAGCCCCTTATTGTTATTTTTGTGCCCATGTAGCCCCCATATCATTATTGTTGTGCCCCATAAAATCCTACTATTATTATTGTTGTGCCCTTACATTATTATTGTTATGTAGGCTTTGATTATGTTGTGACCCCTTAGACTCCTATATATACCAAGGAGGTCTTATCATTTGTATTATCCAATAATTATTCATTTATGTGATGTAAAGGAGGTTCCCCCTCAAAAATCCTATCTCTCAAGTCGTTTATCTATATTTTCTTTTGTTTTATGACTTGGTTGCATAACAGTTGTTATAAGAGCTTCAAATTCTAGGGTTTCGTTGCTTCAAACAAATCATATTGGAATTTTTGCTATAAATTCTTTTATGCGAAGCTTTAGAATCTGAAATTTTGATCACATAGAGCCAAAATCTTGGCGAACTTTGTGTAGAAATTTCTTATCTTTGTTCGCTATATTTCCTGAGATATGGTCCGAAGAATTTAGGGTCTCTACATGCTCCAGAATTCAGTCTCAAACAAGTGACCTAGGAAAAATCGTCATTATTTTCTTCTCAAGAATCATATTTGAATTCCGTAAAAAGTGACTAAATTGCATGAAATTTAGTTTCCCATGTATCAATTTCAAGGCCAAAGGTTGAAACTGTCACACATGGCATCCTGTACAAGTTTGCTCTACTGAACGAGTCCATAATAAGGGCATTGTGGCATAACTTTATATTGAAGAATCCAATCTTGGTTTGAATTATGACATTTGAAAGAAAACTCAGAGTGTTACCACAGAAATGAATTTTAGACCTTGGGAGGCCAAAATTTCATAGATAAAATAGTTTCAATATCAAGCTCCCAAAAGTAAGAAGAAAAATGTGTGTATTCTTTTCAATTTGCATAAGTTTTGTTTGAAAAAACAGTCTGAAGTAATTGAAAGGGCATAGTAAAGGATATATATCATTATTTGGTTCCAATATGCCTCAAACAAAAAAAATGATACTCCTAGTAAGCAACTAGAAAGCTCTACTATGACACATGAAGAAGAGGAAGAAATGCAACATGATATATCAAAATTATGGGACCAAGTGCAACAAATTTCGCTCTCGCAAAGAGAAACAAAAAATGAATTGGAAGCAATGATGAATGTTAAGATGGACGATTTAGAAGTAAAAATAAAAAGGGACATGGAAGGTTTAAAGGAAGATGTGGAAGCAATGATGAATGTCAAGATGGAAGGGTTGAAGGAAGGATTGACAAGATTACTGCAAGAAAGACTTCCCAATGGTGACAAGGTAATCCATGAAAATCATGATGAAGAAAAAAGGAATCTGAATTATGATTTTAGAGACTCCAATGTCGGGTTTAAGACCCACCACATTCCAAATATCGATATGAGGAAGTTTGATGGCAATGACCCGATAGCATGGATACTATAAATGGATCAATATTTTGATCTCCATGACGTGCAACACACACAAAATGTACGCATTGCATCTTTATATTTGGAACCCAATCAGATTGTATGGTATCAATGGCTTTGTTATCATAAACCACTTATCACTTTCTCAATTTTTATAGAGGAAATGGTAACACATTATGAGGATACAAAGAGAAACACCTTCTTTAGCCAATTAATAAATCTCAAACAAAAGGGTTCAATGGCGGAGCACATTGAGGACTTCCAAAAATTGAATATCATGGTAACTAATATTCCAGAGGAGCATAGGATTGATGTCTTCATAGGGACTTTAAAGGATAACATCCAACATGAGGTTCACCTTTGGGAACATGATTCATTAGAGAAGGCATTTAGGGTGGCAAGAAAATTTGAAAGCAAAATTATGGAAACAAGGAAGTCTACCACTCACAACTATAAAGATGGAAGTGTTGTTTCTCCTAGCTTTCCACAACCTACAAGGTTGACACCACAACAGTTAGAGGTAAAAAGAGTAAAAGGGATTTTTAACAGTTGTGATAGAAAATACGCTAAAGGTCATAAGTGTGTCGAGAAGAAATTATTTTACATAGGTTATGAAGAGGAGGAAGAAAGGAAGAAGAAACATCAAGAGAAGAGGATATACATTAGGAACCAACCGTAAGGAAAGAAGAAATGAATTTGGTCATAACTTGTAATGCATTGGCAGAAATTAGCACTCGTCAAACTCTTAATATAGAAGGATATATTGAGAAGAAAAATGTAGTAGTGTTGATTGATTCAGGTAGTACCCATAATTTTATTCATTGTAAGATAGCCAAGGAATTGAATTGCTTTCTATATCCAACGCCAGAGTGTCAAGTGATGGTTGCAAATGGAGGAATAATAGATTGCTCCGAAAAATGCCACAATATCAAGCTAACCATGGGGTAGTATGTCTTTAATAGTCCAATGATTTCCATTCCAATGGGTGGTGTTGGTGTTGTACTAGGAGTCTAATGGTTACAATCTTTGGGGACGATAACTTTTAATTTTCGAGAACTTTTCTTGAATTCTTTTTGGGAAAGAAAGGAAGTTGAATTAAGGGGTATCACAAGGAAACCAGATAATCAACAAAGTACCACCAGACTCCCGAAATGCACCCTTGACTAGCATGATGTATGTAAGGGACGCGCACTAGGGAAATATGTCAATCCACCTTCCAAGTCCAAAATAACAGAGCTGGTGAAATTTGGGAGCTTGTCCACTCTGATGTATGTGGACCCTTTTCTACAATCTCTACAGCAAAACACGAGTATTATGTGATTTTTGTTGATGGCTTTTCTTCAAAATGCTAGATCTTCTTCATGAGGAAAAATGATGAAGTTTTTTACAAATTTTTTGATCTCAAAGTGTTGGTTGAAAAGGAGTTTGGTCATAAATTAAAAGCCCTGAGAAGTGATAATGGAGGAGAATTTGTATTTAACACCTTCAAGGAATTTTGTGCCAAAGAGGGTATTAGAAGAGAACTGATAACACCTAATAACCCACAAAAAAAAGGGGTGGATGAAATGAAAAACATAGGCATAGTGGGAGCAACACAAGCTCTGTTGCATGATCAAGGGCTTCCATTACATCTATGGGCAGAAGCATGCAACAACACAATTTATATGTAGAATAGGAGTCCTCATAGAATACTTGGCAATATCACACCCAAAAAAGATTTCTCTGGGAGAAATCTAGATATATCCCATTTTCAAATTTTTGGAGCTACTGTATTGTCATGTATCCAAGAATAACAGGAAGAAATTGGAGCTTATAACTGAGATGGGAGTCTTTATAGGATACACAAAGACATCAAATAATTACCGGGTGTATTTTCCCTCACTCAGGGTGACAGTGGTGAGGAGAGATGTCATATTTTATGAGGAGAAGGCTATGAGATGCTCTCTAGAGTGAGATTTGAGTATCCCGCCAGAGGAGGAGCTTCTAGTTCCAAAGGAGGAGCCTCAAATGGAGCTTCAGGATGTTATGGAGAAACCACATATGGACGAGCAAAGAGGAGGCTAAGTAGAGACACCCATTCAACCAAAATATTCCAGAGAGGGGAGGGGAGAACCAAAGGGGATGACAGGTTGGTGCAAGATGCACATGATCATGTGGAAAATCCAACATCCTTGCACCAGAAGAGGAGGACACTATACATATACACTAGGTATATTGCTCTCATGACAAAACTGGTTGATTCTAAGTCGTCATTATTTGAGGAAGAAGTTTCTCAACTAGTGTGGGTTGATGCCATGGTGGAGGAGTATGACTCCATCATGAAGAATAATGTATAAGAGGTGGTGTTGATACTAAAGAACAAGTCAGTTGTTGGCTCCAGATGGATCTACAAAATGAAGCATGAAACTGACGGGAGCGTCAAGAAGTATAAGGCCAAATTTATGACCAAAGGATTTTCACAGGTAGAGGAAGTTGACTATGAGGAAACTTTTTCCCCTGTGGCAAGATATTCCTCAATCATAAGCATTCTAGCATTAGTCGTGCAGATTAGGTGGAAGATCCACCATATTGATGTGAAGACTACCTTTCTCAATGGAGTGGTTGAGGAATAGATTTGCGTAGAACAACCATATGGTTTTTAGACATATGATAAAGAAACACATGTGTTAAGACTTAGGAGAGCCCTTTATGGTCTCAAACAGGCGCCCCCAGCATGGTACACTTAGATTGACACATATCTCAGCGGATTGGACTTCACAAAAAGTAAAGTAGTTTCCAATCTCTATCGCATTGTGGTAGATGACAAGTTGCTTATCCTGGTATTGTATGTTGATGACTTGATACATATAGGGGATGAGAAGTTGATCCAGTCTTACAAGGAGGATCTTGTAAGGGAATTCAAGATGAAGGACATGGGCTTGATGCATTACTTCCTTGCCTTGGAGGTATGGCAGGGAGATGGAACGATGTTTGCGAGTAAGGGAAAGTATTCCTCTGAAATACTTCAATGATTTCATATATATGGCTGCAAGCCTATGAACACACCTCTAGCTAGAAATTGGAGGAAGGAGGATGCTTCTTCAAGAGAGGTAGTATATGCTACCATTAACATACATCTGGTGGGGTCCTTGATGTATTTGGTGAATGAAAGGCCCAACATATGTTATGAAGTTAATCAACTAAGTTAGTTTATGGTGAAGCCTACCAAGCTTCACTGAAAAGTAGTGTGCTTAGATACCTCATAGGCACAACAAATTATAGGTTATGCGACAAGAGGACAGATCCTATGAAGCTCCAAAGCTTCACTAATTCATATTGAGTAGCGATTCCATCAGGCAGTAAGAGTACTTCAGGATCTATCTTGAGTGTTGGGTATGAATCTATTTCCTGGTATAGCATGAAACAAAGGTTTGTGGCACTCATCTCAACAAATACCGAGAATGTGGTTGCAAGTCAAGCAACATACGAGGCCATATGGAAGAGGAAAATTCTTTGTGGTCTTTTTAGTCAAGAGATAGATCCAACAATGATTTATTGTGATAATCAGAGCTTTATCAAACTCTCTAAGAATCCAGTATTTAATGACAGGTCCAAGAACATTGATATTAAGTACCATCACATGAGAGATTGTGTGTAGAGGAGAATCATGATGTTGCAGTACATTCCCATCGAGGAGTAGGATGCAAATAGTTTGACAAAGGCATTGTCAAGAGGCAATTTGAGTTCCATAGGTGCAGGATAAGGCTGGTGAAAATCACTTTTCTTGCTAAGAGGAAGTGTTAGAAATGTAGCAAGAAAAGCTTCATTTGACTAGTGCCTTAGTCAAATGGATAAATTCAATTTTCCACATCAAAAGGATGACTTTATTCTAGTTATCTTGAATGACATGGCCTTGTCACTTAGTTAGATCAACAAATTCAATTTTGTAGGCTTGGAGTAGAGTTTTTCATGTAGTGGTTGCTAAAATTTAGCAATCTAATTCAGTTTTTTTTTTGTTTTTGTTTTTTGTTTTTTGTTTTTTCAGTTGAACTCAGTGATCTAAGCTCTAGTCACTATTTGAGTCAGTTGAGTAGTTATCACTATTTTTAACTCATTGATCTCTATGTTAACTAGTCAATCAACTACAAATATCCCATACATGTATGGAATTCGAATTGCCTAGTTGGAGTGGAGGAAAAATTATCAATTGTATACTAGTTGAGTATACATGGTTGGTAATTAAGCAGGTGATCAATTGCCTCGGAATTGCGCAAGGAAATAGGGAATTCCCTATTATTTAGAAGCTCAACTTATCCTGAAATTTATAAGGAAATAGGAGGAAGATGGAGGCTTGAATAGGCTAAGTGTTGGTCAGAGATAGTCAGTAGGAGAACAGGTTTATAGTGCAAGGTGTGCTTCAGAGTTGAAGCAAGACATTGTAGTAATTTCTCATTCTCATCTGATTAATGAAAAGCAACAGAGGGGTTTTTCCTAGTTGGGTTCCCATGTAAGATCTTTATATTCCTTGTGATTTGATTGTTGCATGTCATTGCATGTGTTTCTATCTTGTGATTTTCTATTCCACAAACTGTAGAAGAAATTTATCTCTTGTATTTAGTTTTAATTCTTCAGTAGTAGAAAATTTCTTATCATTTCTACAGGGAAGGAGGACCAATAAGAGCTCCAAAATGGCTAAGTGTGGGACCAATAGAGTAGGAGAGGGAAATGCATCCAAACGTGACTCAAACATGGATCATACACATGGAATCCATCAATACAAGCGAAGAATATAGACAATACTCATGAACAATAGTCACACCTTGAAATGACAACAAAGCGACACTTATTTTTAAGTGTGATATTTGAAACGACACAATGTGACACTTAAAACACAAGTTGTGACAGAAGTGTCGGCTGTGACCAAAATGCACACTAAGTTGTAGGAATGTGTCTACTGTGTATTCTAATGATATGCAGGACCATGTAATGCAAAAGGGTGTGCCATAAATAACTCTAGTGATGTGTAAAGTTGTGACATATGCAAGAATGAAAACAACAAAAGCGATACCTGTGAGAGTAAGAAAACATGAAAACGACACTTGCAAGGCAAACCACACTGGAAGTGACACATGCCAGAGCAAATATAATACAAAAACAACACTTGTTAAAGTGAAAGCAAGAAAAAGCAATCGTAAACATGAAAGTAACACTTGTGAAGGTAAAGGTGTGCCAAAGCGACAAGTGGGAAAATTCACCAGAATAGAGGTACAATTGAAACCAAAGTGAGGGAGACTATCAATAGAAAATGCAGACCAACTGTTAGCATATGTTGATGATTGCACATGCACTATCTTGATGGACTATGTTATGCTTGTTCAAGCTTGCATAAAAGAAGCGTTCTTATGCATTAATCAAGGACTAAACATGCGTGATCAAGCAACTAGGAAGAAGACTTAAACATTTAATATAACATAAACTAAGAATAAAGTGATCATAGAAGACAAATTGTAAGATCCTCAGTAGGTTGAAAAATTCAAGTGTAGACTAAGTTTTGGAGGGTGTTGATCGCAGTGTCAACATGTATCCTCATGAAAATTAATGGACTCAACTATACAATAAGAATCCTCATCATAATAGTCAGGAGGAACCCCTACTATCTTCTCCATATCACTCAAGCATGTGTCGTTAGGTGCACAAGTTCCCTTGTAGATAAAACATAGAAATTCCATCCTTAATTCATTCTTGTTGTTTGTTTTACCCTCTGCATCCTTGTCTTAACCACCATTCCTCATCAACTCCTTCTTCTTCTTGAAAAGTACTCAGTTGACCTCTTGAACATCATGTTGCATGAAATAATCGTATGTGTCCCACATTGTATTGGACTTTTGATAGTGCATGTTCTTTCTAAAGAGTTCTCAAGGAAAAAGATTCATGTAGCATGTTGCCTCTTGATTTTCTAGTCCAACAAATCGTGTCTTCTTTTTGTAATCATATGTTTGATAATCAGATACCCTTCACACACTAACTTTTGCTTCCAAAGTCAAAGTATCTTTTACCAAATATTCTTTGGTGGGGTCATAAACATCAAGCAGAGGCATGAACGATGTGAATCCCCAATCGCTCTCCTTGGCATTAAACTGATGTTGAGTTTCTTTCTTGATAGTGAACATGTGTTGAATTTGATTGACAATAGCCAAACTAAAAGAGACATATCTTCTCCATCCACAAGGTAATGTGGTGGAATACGCCACATCTAAGTAGATGGACAAGTGGTCCATGTTGTTCCCTTTGGGGAATATCAACACACACCATTTGTAATCCCCTTCTATGAAAATGTTCAAATAACACTTATTCACACTCAACCTAGATATATGCTCAATCGTCCAAGTGAATTTGTAAAGTAGGGGATCCATACAACACTTGACACAATACACTCAACAATAAAATATGCTTAGCTCCATAATTTATTATTCCCAAAACCTTCTGCAACTCAACAAGTCACTTAACAATACATTATAACAATAGAAATATATTGTAGTATACTAGGCCTAAATTTTTATGTTCCCAAAATATTCTCACTCATGAATTTCTATAAACAATTTGCACTCAGATTTTTTTCAGACAGATTACAAACAACTTAGAAAATATTTGAGAAACTATGAACTTAAGAGACAACTCAATGCCAACTTTTTTCAAATAGGTCATAAGAAACTATAATACTTGCAAAGTACTTGTTATGGGGAAAATAACAAGTTCAAGATAAATACAATGAGAAACCTGATACACCCTATACAATGTATCAAGTTTATGAATCAACAAATTGTGACACCATATAAATGACATGCAAACCCTAAGAATGTGATACTATCCTAAACTCAGACCATACTGTAAACATGGTTTTCGTAGTGATTTTCCAGCAACGCATACAACGATTTCCAAATGATATCTAACTGAGCTTTAATAGGAAAACTATGGCTGGAAGTGATGTCTCCTACCTCTGGAAATAAGAAGACCCGATTTGAAGTTGTGTGAAATCTCTACAAGGAGTTGGAGGCAGTCGCGCAACGATTGTGCAGTTGTTGAGTAGTAGTTCTCCCATAGTCGAAACAAACTTTTCCTCACACCCCTATTAGATTACTCTTGACCCTATGATGTGTGTCTATCAATTTACCTCATAGAAGTGTGCTAATTGCATAGTGGAGAGAGAAATGAGGGTGGTATGAAAAGGGATTTGAAAGTGTGCCTTTTTGTTTTGCTTTGGTCATGAGTATGAACCTAGAAGAGGGTTATTATGGTTATCATGGTCATGAAAGGAAATTGATAGTTATGAGTTGTGAGGGTGTAATATTAATAATGATGAAATGAGTTAATGAAAACAGGTGATAATGATGAGAGGTGAGTTTAGGAGGTGGTGTGTGTATGCATACAATGTTAGATACAAACATAAATGCAGGGGGATAGTGTATGTAAGGGATTTTAGGAAATAGGATATATGAAATGGGTATATGAATGGAAAAGTGTATAATAGGGATATATGAAGGGGGGTCATGAGCTATAAATGGTGGAATGGCATGTTGAACCATACTCAACAACATACTCAACAAAACCTTAAAACTGAACCAAACTTGTTTTTCATGGTTCTAACCAGTGACCAATGATACATAACCTTTCGAACCCTAAAAGACTTTATATAAGCAGATGACCCCATGACGTTCTCCTTGACTCAGTCTCTCTTCAAGTTTTGTCTTCTCTTTATGGACCCTCTATGAAAGACTTGTAGTGATGTTAGACAACGAATCTTTGTTAGGGTCCAACCCTAACCCCTTTATTTATGTAATAAACCCAATGGGGTTGAGTCATAGTCATACTTAGTCAAAGAGTCAATAAAGCCCGTATTAATAATTGTAAGTGGTTGACCCACATTTAAGAAAGGGACCACAACTAGTTGCCAATGGACCATAATTAATAAATAAAGTGGTTAACCCATGTTATGCAATGGACCACTAGTCGTTAGGTTGTTGTAGGTAATTTAGCTATAAATAGTTGTAGTTAGAAGGGAAAGATCATTGAGTCTTATTTGTAATCGATATCTGCTATGTTCGAGGTTGCCCCCTCGAAGAGGTAAGTGAACATTACATCTATTTCTGAATAATAAAATACTTTCTATTTTTTCTCATTTTATTTTTTGTTCTGGGTTGTACTTCTTCGCATATTTGGTATTCTGGAATTTCTCACAGGTTAAGAGCATAACAAGTGGTATCAGAGCACTTTCCAAGGCCGGTTGTACCTCCAATTTTTGCAAATTTTTTTTAGGCTAGAGACATGCTCCAACGTCTTTAAACCACGGGATCTGTCGTTGAGCGCATAAACCTGCGGATTAGGGGAGGCATGCATGTAGGAAATACAAGAGGTGGTCACACTTGTTGGACTCCCTTGTAACCCATGTGGGTACCCCTTCGAGTGGTAGCGCGTTAGACAGAACCGCGCATGGCCTGCACTTCCACGTACCCTTTGGGTATATTGGAAGCCCCATAGGATCACCTGAAACCTCACCTTAGATAAGTCGTTGGTCGTCTCGCTACTACAGTATACTGAGAACAACACTCAGGGAGATTACTTGCGCTTACGATAGGGTGGTCGGGTAGTACAGCTAAGGGTACAGTTGATCCTCCTTAGTTAGCACCCTGAAAGATTGGGTTGAGTACTATTGTTGGTCCCTTATGTATATTACGATCTGTAGCACCTGACACTCCTTTGTGACCAAAGTTCCCTATGCTCTCTAAAGATCGCCCATTATCTTATCTTCCAGATAAAATCCAATAGTTGGGATTCTACCATCGTAGCACAATTCAGTTTTAGCAGTTGGGGTTCTGTCACCGTCGCGCCAACCATATCTAACCATTGGGGTTATCCCGCTATAGTGCAACTCACATTCCGTTGTTGGGGTTTCACAGGTAGATCTGACTCTCTGCGCAATGAGGCTTGTTGCTACTATAGTCCAGGCCTAATTTTCGCAGGACATTGGGCAGGATCAAGTTTTCTAGAATTTGGCCACTGCAGTATTGATTAGTAGGGAGAGTCCTTCTGAGGACGCTTACAAGAGACTTAGCCCATAAGATTCAGGATGACGAGCTGATTGCAGTGGTACCATTCACTTGTCAGCGTTAATTTTCTGGTGGTCCCAAATTTTTTCAGAGTGACTTCAAGTGACCGAGATCTGTGTATGGTAGAAAGGAAAGCTCAAGTCATGGCCAATGAGAACATCGAGCGCCTTGAAACAAGGTTGAATGAGTTCAAGGACCGACTAGACAACGTTGCAAAAGCGATTGCACAATTCACCAAGAGCATGCTGGGGTCTCATCAGGAGGCACTTATTATTGATGGACACTTCGAAGGAGAATCTAGCCATCATATTCACTTCCATGGAAATCACCAACATTCCCACCCTCGACCACCAAAGCTAGACATGCATAAATTTGATGGCTCTAATCCGATAGTATGGGTAGCACAAATGGAACAATATTTCACCCTGAATGATATCTGCGATGATCAAACTAAACTACGTGTGGGATCCCTTTACTTAGACCAAGAGAGATGGCAATGGTTGCAGTGGTATCTGAAATGTTATCTTGGGAACATAACTTGGCACGTGTTCTCAAAATCCCTTTGTGACCGCTTTGACAGAGAATCTTTGGGTCATCTCACTAAGCTCTGATAGACAGGCACAGTAAAAGACTACATTGCAGCCTTTGAGACGTTGGCCATCAGAACATAAGGTCTAGGAGATGAATTCTACTTGGAGGGTTTCATCAATGGTCTTAAAGAAGCCATCTAAGCACATGCTTGGATGCACCACCCACCTACATGGATGGAAGCTTGTAAAAAGGCTGTCGAGGTGGAAATTTCCTTAGCTTCCCAGTCTACTCGTCCAAATTTCGTATCCAAGGGGCATCCCACTTAGGGTCAGGGCCCTACCCAAACACTTAAGGTTCAAAAGGTGTCTCTAACAGAAATGGTTGAACGAAGAAAACAAGGATTTTGCTACTACTGTGATGACAAATACTCTCGGGGAATAAACGCAAGGAGCCAAAATTCTTTCAAATTTATGTTACTGATAATAGCTCATCTGTGGAAGCCCCACCCCTTGGGGGGCCAAAGGATGAAGTTGAGGAAACCTAGCATGACAATGATCTCACAACTATGCCAGATGAACCAATTATCTCGCTACATGCTTTGGCGGGCATTTTTGAACCCCACACTCTCAAAATCAGAGGCTTTCTTAAACATCGCCCTGTAGTGGTATTGATTGATAGTGGCAACACTCATAACTCTATCCATAAGCGAGTCGTTGAAGTTGTTCATTGTTTTGTATGGGCAGTCTCTAATTTCCAAGGCTTATTGTTGATGGGGGGACAATGAAATGTGAAGGCTGCTACGGAATTATTAAACTTCAGATGGGAGACTACCACCTAAAGACCCACATGTTTGCGATTAATATGGGTGGTTGTGACATTGTCTTGGTTGTTGAATGGCTTCAAAAACTAGGCCCAATCACAATGGATTTCCAGGAGTTATATATGAGCTTTAAGTATAATGACCACATTCATACACTACGTGGACTCCAGGCAGGTGCTCCTATTATCATTAGCTCGTGTCGAATGGAAAAGTTGTTGAAAAAGGGTTCAGCATGGAGTCATTGCCCAGTTTAATGCCATCCAGGCCATTGAATCCACTACTCTTCATATTCATCTTGAGATGCAACAGGTCTTAAACCGTCACCAACAGGTATTTGACAAACCTAAAGAGCTTCCACCCTCTAGAGGTGAACATGATCATAGCATCCCTTCGGTCTTGGGGGCCCAACCGCTTAATATGTGCCCATATCGATATCCTTTCACCCAAAATAATGAAATTGAAAAAATCATCAAGGAACTTCTTGAAGCAGGTGTTATTCATCCTAACATCAGTCCTTATTCATCACCGGTGGTCATGGTGCTAAATAAAGATGGATAATGACGCATGTGTCCAGACTTTCGGGCCCTCAACAAGCTCACTATCAAAGACAAATTCCCTATTCCAATTTTTGATGATTTGCTTGATGAAGTACATGGTTCTCAATTCTTTACCAAGCTAGATCTTCGCTCTGGCTATCACCAAATACGCATGAAAGAAGTAGACATTCCCAATATTGTTTTACAAACTCATGAGGGCTATTATGAATTCTTGGTCATGCCATTTGGTCTCTGTAATGATCCATCTACTTTTCAAAGACTCATGAATCACCTGCTGAAACCATATCTCTAAAAATTTGTCCTCGTCTTCTTTGATGACATTCTCATCTACAGCCTAACCTAGGAAAAACAACTTCAACATGTAGACCTGATCTTGCAACTGCTCCAGAATCACAAATTATTTGTCAAATTGTCCAAGTGCTCTTTTGGTGTGGAATAAGTCAAGTATTTGGGACACATTATGGGTCGTGAAGGTGTCAGGGTTGATCCCAAAAAGATACAGGCAATTCAAGATTGGTCTCAACCAAAAACCTTGAAGAGTTTGAGGGGATTCTTGGGTCTCACTGGCTACTATCGCATATTTGTCTGCAATTATGGTCACATTGCTAGACCCCTCACTAACCTTCTCAAGAAAAAATAATTTCTCTAGATTGATGTAACACAACAGGTGTTTGTGGCTCTCAAATAGGCCATGTGTTCCGCTCCAGTATTGGCACTACCAGACTTCACCAAATCTTTTGTGATTGAATGTGATGCTTCAGGTACTAGTATTGGTGTTGTATTAATGGAGGAAGGTCAACCCTTGGCTTTCACCAGCCACTAATTGAGTGGGAAACATCTGGGTCAATATACATATGAGAAAGAGATGATGGCCATCTTACATGCAGCAGATACCTAGCGACCATACTTATTGAGGCGACGTTTCCAAATCCACACAGAGCATTAAAGCCTCAAATATCTTTTGGAGCAACGTCTATCCTCGCCACAACAAAATAAATGGCTAGCCAAAATGTTGGGATATGATTATGAGATAACTTACAAGAAATGGCATGACAATATAGTAGTTGATGCTTTATCGCGCTAATTTGAGGATGAAAGCACCCTGCTATCGAGCAGTAAAAAGGGTCTTTTTCACCTCTATTTACCCTACATTAATTATCAATCCAGGTACGATTTGTTATCTCAAAGAGTGTACTCAGTTTGAGGTAGTCATTTGTCAAGAGTAATGCTAGTAGTATAGTGCTTTTGCAAAAGTAACTAAATGTTGGAAACAAACTCTAAATGTAATGGCAAGAACTGGAAATGCTTGTAACCAAATCATTCACTTAATGAACTACAACACTTCATCAGTCAAGGGTGCAATAATAATAACTCTCCCCTTTGTAAACTGATGTAATTGAAAAGCAATTAAGGAAAAGATCATCAACCTAGGAACTGGACAACAATAGTCAATGTTCACTACAATTTCAGATCATTCTGTTCACACTAAAGCAATGATGATTCAAATAACAGGAAAAGGAACAATAATTAATCTATTTAACAAGATTGAACAACAAAGCGTTAACCTACTGAAATGAATGAAGCAGTAATTGTAATCTACAGGTTTTAAGCAACAATCTTTACCTCAGAAATGATTTGAACAACAAATGAAAATGGAACAACAAACTAAAGTGAATTATGAAATATTCAACAGCAACCTGAATCAAATGTAAATGCACAATAAACCAAATCGAATATCACACACAACACGTCTATATTAAAGGAAACAATAATCTGAGTTTCAGCATAACAATTATTAATCACGGTTGTGAATAGACAGCAATTGCGGTCACTATGGAACAACAATCCCAATGAACAACAATCATACTAGAAAGTAAACCGTAGGTAAATAGACAATAACACCGACTTGTAAATACAAAACACTGTTACTTTGTAAACGAACAATAATGGTAATCTGTAAGGAACAACAATGTTATACAATAATATCAATCTGTTAAAGGAACACCAATACGATATAACTTTAGAATGAATAGCATAACATTCCAGTTGCAGAGAATAACCTTACTATACAAATAGGAATGAGATATAACAGAGCCAATACATGAAATAATAAGGAACAATAGATTACTGAACATCAAACCACACACGACTTGGAATCATAAAATAATGGCACAGGAAGCAAGTGATCCACCAGGGCCAAGCGCTTAGCCTCTAGGGACGCACTACTGTGATTACTCCACAATCAAAGACGGAACAACAACAGAGTTTATGTATTACTCATCAAAACAGTGTTATAGTAATCGTTCTTTTAAAGAGAGTCGATGATCAAAGTTTAAGTTACAATAGTGAATTTCATAAAAACAATAATAATCCGCCCCTTAGGCTAGCAATGTTGTCCCTTCTTATAGCAACCAAGCGGAAATATCAAAGATATAGATAACCTTTAAGGTAGCGATCCCTCAGGATCAAAGGATCTTGAGGGATTCGCCATATCGTTATTTCTCAGTTATCTCTTCGTTTTCTTGCGCCGATTTGGTATCTCCACTTCCTTTTCCTGGCTTGTACGCTCCAATCTAGATTGCCTCGTTTGGATACGGTTCCCTATCAAAGGGACAACAATTGATTTTGTCTTGTCTTTTCCTTTGGAGTGGCGATCTTCCGTTTTCCTCTTTTTCTGCATAGGAAAAGGTAATTATTAGTCATTTTATGTTGCTCACAAATCTTCTAAATTTTACCATAATCTTTCACCATATACCCATTTCATAATGTAAAGAAGTTATGAATTTAAGGAAAAGATGACAAAATAAGTGGCAATTACATACCTTCTTTAATGCTCAACACACCCCCTGCTTACCCTTTTTCATGCCCTCATATAATAGATTGCATATGGTTTTTTGTCTTCTTCCTACCCAAGGACTGCTCCAATAGTTGTGTCTGAAGAATCTGATGAAATTTGAAATGGTAGGTCCCAATTTGGACCTCTGAGTACTGGGGCTATTGACACAAGCTTTTTCAGGTCCTCATAAGCACGATCACATTTATCTGTCCAAACAAAGTCAACATTCCTTGTTAGTGCATATAGAGGTGCAGCAATTTGAGAAAAATGTTCTATAAATCTCCTATAATAACCAGAAGATCCAAGAAAACTGCGTACCTCTATCTGTGTGGTAGGAGTAGGTATTAACAAAATTATTTGAATTTTGGCCGGATATACCTGTATTCTAGCTCCTGAGATATAATGACCTAGGATGAGTCCTTCAATCATCATCATATAACATTTTTCATGGCTCAGGTAGAGCCTGGTAGCGATACATCGTTGCAACACCTTTTCCAATGTGTTTAGTGCTGGGTCAAAATCATCTTTGTATGGTGTGAAATCATCCATGTATACTTCGAGCCCCTCATTTATTAAATCTAAAAAGATGCTGAGGATAGCCCTTTGAAATGTAGCAGGGGCATTGCATAAGCTGAAGGGTAAAACTCTATAGGCAAATGTTCCCCAAGGACAGGTAAAAGTAGTTTTGTCTTGGTCTTCAGGGGTAATCTGAATCTGATTGTATCCACTGAATCCATCCAAGAAAGAAAAGAATTTCTTTCTTGCTAATGTATCTAATACCTAGTCAATGAATGGAAGGGGAAAGTGGTCTTTCTGGGTTCATTTATTTAATTCTCTGTAATCTACACAAATCCTCCACTTTCCATTCTTCTTCGGCACCACTACAAGTGGAGAGACCCATTTGCTATTGGATATAGGATAGATAAAGTTTACATCTAAATTTTTTTGTAGTTCGGCTTTCACAATGTCTTTTAGATGAGGGTTAAGTCTTATTTGGGGTTGGTGAACAAGTCTTGCATCCTTTTCTGTATAAATGTGGTGTGTACATAACTAGGGATCGATTCCCTTCATGTCCGGATAATCCCATGCAAATGCTTCCTTGTATTTTCTCAGTAGTTGGATCAGCTTCTCTTCTTGTTCAGGAGTTAGGTTATTATTGATGTTCAAAATTTTTCCTAGCTCAATCTCTACAGTTTGCTATTTGAAACAGAGGTAGTAGGTATTGTTTGATCATGAGTGTCTTTGAGAGGATCTTCTTCTAATTCATTATCAAATGCTACCTCTATCATGTGACATTGTACGTGGAATCTAGATTCAGCCTGGTTAATAAAGTTGTTAATAACATCATCCTTTGTTTGATCTTTGAAATCGAGGGCATCTTCTATAGTTAATGGGGATCTAATATTTTCGGTAGGGTATGATACAGGATGTTTTTTAGTTTTTATTATTGTTACACTTGGTTGGGCTGGAGGGTATAGGGCTAGATTCTTGATATTACTCCCTCTAGTTATGGTCATACTGCCTTGTCGACAACCAATGTAAGCATCAATTGTTGCAAGCCAAGGTCTGCCTAAAATTAATGGATGTCCATCAAGTCGGTTTTTGGGGTTTATTATTAAAAATTCGGCAGGATATTCCCAGGAATCAACAAATACCATGACATCATGTAGTGTGCCTTCAGGCGTAACCATTTATTGATCAGCTAGTTCTAATAAAGTGGAAGTTGGTTCTATTGATGTAATGCCCAGTTTTTGACAAGTGGTGGTTGTTAAGATATTAATTGCAACCCCTAAATCAACTAAGGCATTTGAAAAGGTTTGCCCATTGATTTGTATTGTCACTATTGGATTTCTTGGGTCTTCATATTTGAAAGGTGCTTCTCTTCCTGATAACAGCTCAGATAAGGTGCCAACTACTTGGATTGTTGGGTTATTTGTTATTCTCCTCGTTGGTTTTTTATACATAACTCTTTGATGGTCTTTGGATATATTGGGATATCTTGGATGGCTTAGAGGAGTGGGACTTTTATGTACAGATTCTTAAGTTCTCCCAGAATATCAAAGTCAGGATGTTCTATAGGGTGTGGTATAATTAGTCATTCTAGGAATGGGGGAGAAGTGGTTGCTTGGTTATGAGTTTGTTTTCTGACCACATCCTTTTCCTATAATGGTTGTTTTGCGAGTAACTGATTTTCAACTTGAACATTTCTATCTCCCTCGGTCTTTATAATGCGCATAGACCTTAATTGAAGGTCTTTGCACTCCCTTAGATCGGTTTCTAGCTCTGGTGTTTCAATTATTTGAACAAATTGGACCGGTCTGTTATTTGGGTTCGGGTTGGGTTGGGTTGGGAGTTGCGGTCTTAAATTGGACTGGGGATTTTGTTGTAATGCTGGCAGTGTAGGTTGATGGAGTCGAATGGTTCCTACTGGCTGATTCATCGGTCTTTTCCAGTTTGTCTGCCAGGCTTGACTCTGCGAAGTGGAAGGGGACCATTGTGCTGGATACGCATTATTTTGCCAATATGGTGGGGTGTAGGGAAAATTTGGCCAATTAGATTGGCTTGCTTGATTCAGCCATGGCGATGATGAAGGAAATGGTTGTTGTGACCAATTTCAGAAGGGAGGTTGATTTTGCCACATTGTATTATATTGCCGAGCATGATATTGTGGAGGTTGGAAAGAAGAAGTTGGATCGAGGAACATACCTGATTGTCACGACTGCCATTGACGACGCTGATTAAGTAGGTACACTGGTTCTGGTTCTTCTTTCGCTTATTTGTATACCGCTTTCAAACTAGGAAGTGAGGGACAACTTTCTATAGAGTGGTCTTTTGTACAAATGGCACAAACTTGAACCGCGTCTAATCGGCACTCTTTGTGGTTGTGTTTCTTTCTACAGCTGGGACAAAATATTGCCAGATTCTGCTCTGCCTCTGCTTGTTTCTGTTTGGCTTGCAAAATATCGAGCCGCATTGTAAGAGTTCCCAATATATCAGTTTTGAAATTTTATAATAAATTTCCAATTTCTGCGCGAGTTACTCCTTCTCTAGAGATCTTGTTGTCCCTTGTAAACCTTTCATGTTCCGCTGGTTTTAGCCTTGCGCTTCCTTGTGAGCTCCTAATACACAAATCAATAATATTAGCAAAATCTTCTTGATATATGTCTCCTTTTCCCATAATATTCAGTGTTTCAATCCATTGTTTCTTCATACCTTTAATTAATGTTGTTTTTAATACATTGTCAGGTAAGGGTAATGATGCATAAGGAGATCTTTGAAGATTATACTGAAAACGTTCAACATATTCTTCTAGTGTTTCATTAGGTCTAGCTACCATCTGAAATGTTTCATCTTTTAACGCTCTGGATCTACAATAATCCTGATATTTCTTCAGGAAAGCACCTTGTATCTGATCCCAATCATTTATAACACCTCCACCCAACCCCATAAACCATCGTAAAGCAGCTCCTTTTAATGTAGAGGGAAATAGTTTCATCTTTTGGGGATCGATGGTATAGTCATATCCTTTGCACAACACATCGAATTCAAACAAAAATGCATCTGGGTCTTCTAATGTTAGGCCATGAAATGTAGGGATATGCTAGAGAGGAATTGCCTTCATAGGTGCATTGATTGCAGTATCTACAATGGGATATTGCAGTGTGGAGGTTTGGGTGTTTGGCTGGTTCTGGGCCATTTGGTCAAATATGTGCCAATAACCTTCCGGGATTTCTAGGAGGGTATTCTTAGGTTGGCTAGACGGAGCAGGGATGGCCTTAACAGGAATGGCCTTAACAACACTTCCTTTGTCTGAGATGATGAGAGTTCCTAACGTATGGGGGGATTTTAGCTCTTGAGGTTCTTCAACTTCGTTCTGGATGATTTTTGCAGCACTTCCCTTATCTGGGCTACTTAATGGTTGAATTATTCCAAGAGGGGATCTTGGTTCTTCAGTTTCCCCTGTTTCTCCTCTTCCTTTGCAGAGGTTACTAAGGTTCCCTTATTGCAATGATTTTGGGCTAGAATTCTCAATGTCTTGAAAATCTTGCTCCTCAATTTGGCTGTGCACCTCAACAAAGGCTACAGATGGTGATCTTATGGCTCGAAGGGAACTAGTAGGTTGTCTAGAAGCAACTTTTCTAGGTCCTATTGAAGGTTGAGATTCTGCGTTTTTAAGGATATCATTTATAAAGGTCGATTGGCCAAGGGTCACTGGCCCCTTAGCTTTATCAGGCTTGGGTAGTGGTTTAGGATTCTTTTCAGGCTTTTTTTGCTTAGTCATGCACACAAATCAAATGTTGATTTCTACCCAAAACAACAACAAATCTGCAAGAAAGCGGGCAAGGGAGCAGGGTTGTTACCTGCTCTGTACTCAGGTTCTTACCTTCCGTTTTTAAAACCCAATTCTCTCCTAGCAAGTACTTACACTACTCTGAAAAGAAATAAATGGCTAGACTCGATCCCCGGCAACGACGCCAAAATGTCGAGCAGTAAAAAGGGTCTTTTTCACCTCTATTTACCCTACATTAATTATCAATCCAGGTACGATTTGTTATGTCAAAGAGTGTACTCAGTTTGAGGCGGTCATTTGTCAAGAGTAATGCTAGTAGTATAGTGCTTTTGAAAAAGTAACTAAATGCTGGAAACAAACTCTAAATGTAATGGCAAGAACTGGAAATGCTTGTAACCAAATCATTCACTTAAGGAACTACAACACTTCATTAGTAAAGGGTACAGTAATAATAACTCTCCCCTTTGTAAATTGATGTAATTGAAAAGAAATTAAGGAAAAGATCATCAACCTGGGAACTGGACAACAATAGTTAATGTTCACTATAGTTTTAGATCATTCTGTTCACACCAAAGCAATGGTGACTCAAATAACAGGAAAAGGAACAACAATTAATCTATTTAACAAGATTGAAAATCAAAGCGTTAACCTACCAAAATGAATGAAGCAGTAATTGTAATCTACGGGTTTTAAGCAACAATCTTTACCTCAGAAATGATTTGAACAGCAAATGAAAATGGAACAACAAACTAAAGCGAATTATGAAATATTGAACATCAACCTGAATCAAATGTAAATGCACAGTAAACCAAATCGAATATCACACACAACACGTCTATATTGAAGGAAACAGTAATCTAAGTTTCGGCATAACAATTATTAATCACGGTTGTGAAGAGACAACAATTGCGGTCACTATGGAACAACAATCCCAATGAACGACAATCACACTTGGAAGTAAACTGTAGGTAAATAGACAATAACACTGATTTGTAAATACACAACACTGTTACTCTGTAAACGAATAGTAATGGTAATATGTAAGGAACAACAATGTTATACAATAATATCAATCTGCTAAAGGAACACCAATACGATATAACTTTAGAATGAATAGCATAACATTCCAGTTGCAGAGAATAACCTTACTATTCAAATAGGAATGAGATATAACAAAGCCAATACATGAAATAGTAAGCAACAACATATTACTGAACAAAGCAGATAAGAGAAATCAAACCACACACGACTTGGAACCGGAAAATAATGGTACAGGAAGCAAGTGATCCACTAGGGTTGGGCCCTTAGCCTCCAGGGATGCACTACTATGATTACTCCAGAATCAAAGATGGAACAACAACAGAGTTTATGTATTATTCATCAAAACAGTGTTACAGTAATCGCTCTTTTAAAGAGAGTTGATGATCAAAGTTTAAGTTACAATAGTGAATTTCATAAAAACAATAATAATCCGCCCCTTGGGCTAGCAACGATGTCCCTTCTTATAGCAGCCAAGCGAAAATATCAAAGATATAGATAACCTTTAATGTAGCGATCCCTCAGGATCAAAGGATCTTGAGGGATTCGCCATATCGTTATTTCTCAGTTATCTCTTCATTTTCTTGCACCGATTTGGTATCTCATCTTCCTTTTCCTCGCTTGTACGCTCTAATCTGGATTGCCTTGTTTGGATGCGGTTCCTTGTCAAAGGGACAACAGTTGATTTTGTCTTGTCTTTTCCTTTGGAGTGGCGATCTTCCATTTTCCTCTTTTTCTGTAGGAAAAGGTACTTATTAGTCATTTTATGTTGCTCAAAAATCTTCTAAATTCTATCATAATCTTTCACCATATACCCATTTCATAATGTAAAGAAGTTATGAATTTAAGGAAAAGATGACAAAATAAGTGGCTATTACATACCTTCTCTAATGCTCAACACCTGCTATCAATCTCTCTTCCCATACCAGATTGGATTGAGAAAGCCCGCAAGGAATGCTTTTCACACCCCTCTCTCTCCCAACTTAATAATAACTTGAGAGAAGATCCTAATTCCTCAGTGGGATACTCTTGGAAGGATGATATTCTTCGCTACAAGGATCAAGTAGTTATATCGTTGACATCCACCTTCAAAACCCGCATTTTAGAAGAGTTGCACTCATCTCCCACTGAAGGGCATTTAGGCTTTCAGAAGACTTATGCTTGCACTTGTCGTTATTTCTTTTGGATGGGCATGAAAAATGAAATTCTTATTTTGTAGCTGAATGTGATGTGTGTCAATGCTACAAAGGGGAAACAATTAGGTTACCAGGAACCTTACAGCCATTTCCACTCCCTGCCTCTGTCTAGATGGATGTTTCCATGGATTTCATTACTGGTCTCCCAAAGTTAGCCAACAAATCTATCATCATGGTGGTTATGGACATACTTTCTAAATATGCTCATTTTTGCACTCTAACCCACCCATTTACCCCCACTTTGGTGGCTCAAGCTTTCATGGACCAGATCTTCAAACTGCATGGCATAACAACTTCCATTATGTTTGATCGCAACCCAAATTTCACCAGCAAATTTTGGCAAGAATTTTCAAGCTACAAGGCACCCAACTCCAACAAAGTACTACATATCATCCCCAAACCGATGGTCAAACTGAAGCAGTCAACAAATGTTTGGAGACATATCTAAGGTGATTCACTTCAGAAAAGCAACATCAATGGGTATAGTGGCTACCTTTAGCTGAATGGTGGTATAATACTAACTATCATGAAGCCACCAAGATGACTCCATATGAAGCAGTGTATGGCCAACTCCCACCTTCACCTATTTCTTATATCCCTGGATGTTCTAAGGTGCAAGCAGTTGAACAACTCCTACAGAGTCGTGCCACCATGCTAGCTCGTCTCAAAGATAATCTCCATCAAGCTTAGAATTGAATGAAGCAATAGGCATACCAACATCGTTTAGAGTGCACATTTCAAGAAGTGGATCATGTATTCCTATGGATGCAACCATATAAGCAAACATCGCTCAAAGAAAAGGGCTACCAAAAACTAGCTCCAAAATTCTATGGACCTTATCAAATACTTCAGTGCATTGGAGCAGTAGCCTACAAGCTGGCCTTGTCACCAACTTCAAAAATCCATCCAGTCTTCCATGTATTATGCCTCAAGAAAGTGGTGGGGAACAATTGTAGAATTCAAACTAGTCTACCCGAATTGGATGAGAAAGGTTTACTTTGGCTCCAACCAAAACAAGTGCTCGATACTCGTGAAAGACATCTGCACGACCGCACGATCAAGGAAGTCCTCGTCAAGTGGAAAGACACCTCTCCAAAAGATGCGACCTAGGAACCATTCACTATTCTTCAACAGTTTCTGTAGCTTCAACCTTGAGGACAAGGCTGCTTTTGATGGGGGAGGGCATGTTAAGGTCCAACCCTATCCCCTTTATTTATGTAATAAACACAATGGGGTTGCGTCATAGTCATAGTTAGTTAAAGACTCAATAAAGCCCGTATTAATAATTATAAGTGGTTGACCCTCATTTAAGAAAGGGACCACAATTAGTTGCAAACAGGCCATAATTAATAAATAAAGTGGCTAACCCATGTTATGCAAAGGACCACTAGTCGTTAGGTTGTTGTAGGTCATTTAGCCATAAATAGTCGTAGTTAGAAGGGAAATATAATCGAGTCTTATTTGTAATCGAGCTCTGCTCTGTTGGAGGGTGCCCCTCTCGAAGAGGCAAGTGAAAATTGCATCTATCTCTGAATAATAAAATACTTGATGTTTTTTCTCATTTTATTCTGTGTTCTAGGTTGTACTTCTTCGCATATTTGGTATTATAGAATTTCTTGCAGGTCAAGAGCATAATACTCTTTACACTATGATATCAATAGTTCATAGGCTAAACCACACCATGGTGGTTAATGCTATAAATTGTGTTTCGAAAATGTATTGCAAAGTGGAAGTCCAAAGGACATGTACGGAATATGAAGAGTCATGTAAAGTTGAAAAGTCATAGGGAGTCAAACATTCACGAGGGTAGATGAAAATTCATAAGGAAGGTGAAGCATCACTTCCTCATTGTTATACACACATCCTCATTGTAATAGCAAGGGAATTTTCACCTTGGTTCCTCTTGCAAGGCATTAGAGAGGCATATTAGTTCTTTTGAGGAGAAAGGAGTGGCTCCAACACTCCACTATTGGAGCTAGTGATGTTAATTGTATATATGTGTCTTGGAACTTTTACTTAATAACAGAAGCCTTCAAGGCCAACATGTTCTTCATGCATGGATTATGAATATTTGTGAGTCTATTATGCGGATGTTTGTATTTCATGTTTGCTTCCATCTATGCTAAAGTAGTTGGACTATTTCAGTTATTTTAGTGCTACCTTATTGAGAATGTGTTGTAATGGTTGTTATTGTTGTCCCATCCTTGTGGACTATTCCATTAGATACTAGATAGACAGTTCCCATTGATTGGTTGGAATGACCGTCACATCTTTTGTGGACTATTCTGCTGGATGTTAGATGAATCCTTTTTTATTGTGTCTGTCTCCTCTAGGGTGATACTATTACCTCTCTCTTAGAGGCTCACTTTACTCTTTCCCTATGCATTAGAAAAACTTTGACACACCTACAACCTAACTCTCACTAGGTACATCTTCTTGCTTTTCGAAAGCACTATTGCACTCCTCTCTCATGCTGACAGTCAGAGCTAAGGAAAATCTATAAAAATACAAGGAAATCGGGCCAATACTCCGAATGGGGCTCCTATTCTAAATGGTGTGAGGTCTAATTTGGATTTCACATCAGGGAGACCCCTTGGTTGACGAATTTCTAGCACCGTCAACAAATGGCTCTAGAAGGAGGTCCAGATGACAAGCTGAACCCATTGAATATGTTTTGAACCTCTTATATAAAATGGTTCACCCTAAAATCTTACTCCCATGGTGTTTCTCTAATTTACCCATTTATCAATTTTCAATTCCTGATTAACCTCTTTATCACTTGTCTCAATTAAAGTTTGATGGTGAGAATGGAACATCCATAACCACGCACATTTCTGATTTTCTTAAATTTTGTGAATCTTACAAAATCGAAGAGGAAGAGTTTTATTGTGTGATTTTCTTCCTCACCCTTGAAGGTCGTGTTAATAAATGGTGCCATACTTTACCACCCACCTCCATCCATTGTTTCCATCATTTCCTCAAGGAGCTTTATCAAGCCTTTAATAGGTATGATTACCAATATGTGTATAAAAGAATCAATTAGTTAAGAATGAAATCCGATGAATCAGTTGAGGATTTTTGACTAGTTTATTCCTCGACCTTTGTTATGAATTTCTTGAAGAAGACGTGGATTGGGATTTCTTTAAACAAAAATTCCAGCGTTTCGTTCATGCTCTTTGCAAGGTGAACCTGAACCCCCTGATGTTTATATTTCCCCAACTCTTACAACTGATGAGACACCTTTAATTTTAGAGGAGGAATTTACTACTCCTTTTGTTCTTTGTCCTTCTCCTTTTCTAGTTCCGCTGAGGGTGTCTCCATGCGATGATAATAAATTTGGAAATGAACAAATCAAATTCCTAGTCCATCTTCTCATTCCTCTTCTGCTTGTCATGACTCAAATTCAATGGAGGAAATCCTAGAATGGCTCATGAAGCACATGGTGAAGACTAACTCCTTCATTTTGCAAGATGATGTTACTATTCATAACTCTAGTCTCAAATATGATTTGGATTTCTATTATCCTCTATCATCTACATGCCATGACCCTTTGTACCGTGATCCACCCGATCAACCCATTCCACCAGCTAGTTTTTCACACTCTCTCAATTTTTGAGTTCCTGGTTCAAATTGCAATCATATACAAGGTTGTCACATTATCCAGGTAGAGGAATAGGAAGGTGAATATGATTTCAATACTTCCTTTCCTTTTTAAAATCCTCCATGTGAAGATGACACACTTCCATTCTTGAATAGTTTTCAATCTGCTAATCTCAGTAGTGAATAAAATGTAATTAACTCTTTCAATCAAACCGTACCCTTGGGAAACAATCATTCTGATGATGACAACTTTGTTGATGTATGTGACCACAAATTCCCAAGTGCATCAACTGATCTTTTGGGTTCTCATGAAGATTTCACTTTAGATCCAGAATTTGATCTGGTCAAAGAAAATGTTCTTATCAAAACTTCCTCTTCATCTCACCATCCCTTTTTCTCTATTGTTTTTGATGCTTCTACGTGTGATAGAGATACGCCATCCTCTTCAAGTTCTTCATCCAATGAGTTAACCTATCAATTGGCACAAGGTGGTGAGATTATCCATGATGCAAATGAAAACAATCAAATCATTGAGTACTATTCCCATCACTCATCATCTCTTCTCTTGCATGAAGACAACTCTTCAAATTAACTTGCTCATGAAATCTCCCTGATTCATTCATGTTTGAATTTGCAATCAGAAGAATATTTTGATTTGAGTAATCTAGTTGTCGAAATTGAAAAATATGGTAAGATTAGTGACAAAGATGGCTATCATCTGGTGAGCAGTGGATTTATTGAAACCATTAGTAGCAGATATCCTCAAGCCATGCATGATATGGTTCAATCTTCAAAATGCGATTTTACAATCCTGGAAAGTTCCGAGACCTGCCAGGGAGTCGAGGCACTTCAACTTCCGTTGACGGTTATGTCAGGATCTTGCGACTCTGGTAAGCCCCCCGAACTAAGTCAGATACAGTTTCTCCTGCACAATTCTTCTCTTTGCATGGTGTCACTCGATGAAAATTTACTTTTGAAAAATGTTTGGTATCTCAGACGTGATCTTTCAAATTTCAAAGATTTTACTTCTAACTGGATTCGGGAATATTTTTTCTGTTCATTCATATTCATGCAAATCTCTTGCAACAAACTCGGGTTTGGAGTGTCTATCTCTCATAGAGTCATGGAATTGCAAAGTTGATCATTCCAAAGGCCATCTTTGGCTCAAGGAATCATATCTATCAGATTTGTTTCATGTTGAGCAACTCCTGTATTTCCTTGTGAATATCACATTGCGAATATTGTTCTTCATTGCATCTAAAATCCTCGAGTACAAATGAATGCATGAGTTATTATGTGAATCAAATTATTCTTCGTTCACTACATCTTGACTAGTTTCATGTGTTTATTGTACTGATATTCTTTTTCACTCTGTTCGATGATTACGATGTTAGTGTAGTATGTTACCTGTTACAAAGAAATAGTTTCTCACATTCATCACACGAGAAAGATTATTCTATTGTTCAAAGCATTTGTGAAGCTGTTAATATTGATTCATCTTTGTTTATTACAAACTGGGAATCTGAGGCTTTAATCAACCTATCTTATCATTATTCTGTCTTTGATGATTGTCATCCATTTGATCATTTTCACACCAGTATATCCAATGACAATTGTTTTACATCCTTCGATTTTCATTGTTCACCATCTCACTATTCAAATTTTTGTCGAGCAGTTGAGGCGCTTCAACCTTTGATGATGGTTATGTTAGGTGCTCACTATCTCAATATGACTGCTGAATATGATAAAATCTATTTTCTCTCACAAGATTCCCATCGTAATCCATACCTCTAATTGAAAATTCATCTTTTCAAATATTTCGGGGTTTTCAAGAGGATTATCATGAATTTTATGATCCAATCACTGAATGGTTGGAACAATCTTACTTGGTAATCTTCGTCGCATATGACAAGTTACGATATTTCCACACGCTTTCTAAGGAGTTTGGTGCAGATGGAGACATATTCGTGAGAAGATTAAGAGGTTTTTTGAATGATGGTTCTCATAGAAAAGGTAAGAATAAAAATGGTTAGAAGCGATAGCTATGGCCTATCTTTCTACTGATAGGAAAGACCTTCAAATTTTTGGGCAAGCTATTCAAGTTATTATCTTTCCTATTGCACATTGTTTTATATTTGTTTTAATCGATCACATCTTTGTGATTGCAAGCCTAGAACAATTATTGTGGATACATTGGAAATTCCATTATACATGAGCCTGACCTTCTAGTTGGTTAGGTTAGGAGTAGGGATAATTGAATTTTATTTTACCTGCACTTCCATCCTGCAATCGTTTCTTGTTGTCTGTCTTGCGTTTTCTAGTTTTCGTTTCACATAATGTTTAGCTTTTGCTATTTTCTGTCTTGTTTTCTAGTTTTGTTTCCTTGTTGTGCACTGTCTTTCTTTTCGCCTTGTGAGGCCCTACATGAAGATGCTATGTTGGCTTAAAGGGATTGTGGAAAAATCGAAAATGACTTTGTAACACTGCAACATTTGGCTAACCTTCTATCCATCTTCCTTGTGTTGGTTATATCTTTTGGTTGATGAAGTTTTGATGGAAAATATGATCTGTCAGTGAGGAGAGTTTTGGTTAAACCATGAACTTGTGTCTATTAAGGAAAACCTCATGCCCACACTAGGTTCTATGTTTTAGTGTTGTCATGCCTATCCAATTAATAGAGGAGGAGAAGGGTAAAATTAAACGAGCAAACCTAAATCAGAGTTATCTACATGGTTCTTTGAAGGAAGAACCTCTTATGCTCTCAATAAGTTGGGATCCCTCTTCTGCCCATAAAATGAATAAGTTCCAATGCACATTCCTGTAAAATAAATAAATAAAGGCGAAAGAAGAGAAAGGCTTCCTACCCAAAGAGGTGAAGCAAAAAATTCCATCGGGGTTCAGTCCAGGCTCGCTCATAACCGAGCAACACTGGAGATGAAAAAAACAAACTTTGAAAATCTTAAGCTCGCGAATTTCACTACCCTTCCTAACTCGAAACTTTGCGATATTGCTGAATCTTATGAAGTGTTCAAGCGAGAGAAAGGTATAGAGGGGACCATGTTTATTCACAGGGTAAGTGGGCAGACCAAAGTAATCTACATGATGAATCAATAGTCCCTAAAGAACCAAGACCCTGCATAGAAGAGTAAACCAAGACATAGAGGTTGGAATTCTACCGGTGTGTCACCAAGTGCTTTCGCTGCTACAACACTTACAAATTTTTTACCTACGCTCAATTTCAAATCCTTCCTTAGTCTTGTACATTGTCATTGCACACATTGAAACTCATTCCATGTGTTTTCTTGAGGAGTTTTTGTCCCCTTTTCAAGATAGGAAAAATGTCTTCTTTTCGCATGTTAGTTGTTGTATCATGTATGTAAGCCTATTCTGGAGGTTTCAAGAGGTCACCTTTGTGTAAATGAGTTGTTCTAACCATGTAAACATCTGTCACACTAATTTATAAAGTTTTAAGCACTATCGCACAAGTGTCATCACATTCGTCGCAAAGTGTATCTTCAATGTCGCACTTATCGTAAGTTGTTGTAAAGATATCGAACAGAGGGAAATTCATTGTCATGTGTCCTGGATGATTTATGTTGTTGTGTCATAAATTAGTCTAAGTCTGTGATCATAGTTGAAGCCTTATCACTGTTCACATCAGTCTCACCCTTCCCACACTTAGTCATTTTCTGAAAAACTTCCCGACCAAGCAACCTAGCTTCACCCAACCTCCCTGAACTACACATTGTGCAGTGTCAACCCTCTATCTGTGACCTTAACTCTTGGCATTGTGCAATGAGTAGTTCTTGCCTCCCAGGACTACTGCACTATGCAGTTTTTGTGCTCAAACCCCAACCTTGACTCCCAGAATTGCGCAATTCCTCCTCCCAGCCTGCCCTTAATCGCACATTGCACAATATCTAGGTCAAGCTCATCCTTGAGCTCCTAAAATATGTAGTTGTGAAATGGCCCAATCTCCCTTATCTCTCAGAACTGCGCAACGTGCTCACCTAATGCTCATCCCCTTAACCTATCACACTGATCTCCAGAATTGTGCAGTTTGCTCCCTCAGCCGAGCTTGAATTGCGCACTACACATTCTCAAGGCTCCCCTCTACTGCTTGAACTACGTAACTGCATTCGCACCAAGACATTTTCCCAACCTTACATCCGGTTCTGGATCAATCATTGGATCAATATGCCCAATCTTATACTATGGGTTTTTCAGAATGATGTCATCTCACCATGAGTGAATTGTAGAAATAGGTACCTTATCATGCCATGGAGATATGATGAAGAAGAAGATGAAGGAGCACAACATGCTAAAAGAGATTCTTGTAGTTGAGTATGCAATCTGATCAATTAAGACAAAGAAAAGGGACACTAGTTTGTGATCACTACTCAAGACTTGAGATCATTGAAGATCCCTTATCACCAAGCCATGCAGAGGTGGAAAGAAAAGTATTCTCAAGTAGACTTGAAACACACAATAGTAGCAGTGGCTTGATGTTGCCACATCATCAAGCAGTCTATGTCAACAGTGTCATGTCATCTCATGTCATGATTTATCACATGCCACACCATGGTGGTTAATGATTTAAATTATGTTTCGAAAATGTATTATAAAGTGGAAGTCCAAAGGACATGTATGGAATATGAAGAGTCATGTGAAGTTGAAAATTCATAAGGAGTCGAACAGTCATCAGGGTAGATGAAGAGTCATAAGAAAGGTGAAGTACCACTATCTCATTGTTATATATACACCCTCATTGTAATAGCGAGGGAATTTTCACCTTGGATCCTCCCGCAAGGCATTAGAGAGACAAATCAGTTCTTTTGAGGATCAACGAGTGGCTCTAACACTCCATTATTACAACTAGTTATGTTCATTGTATACATGCATCTTGGAACTTTTTCTTAATAACAAAAGCCTTCAAGACCAACATGTTCTTCATGCATGTATTATGAATATTTGTAAGACTATTCTGCGAATGTTTGTATTTCATGTTTGCTTCCATCCATGCTAAAGTAGTTGAACTATTTCAGTTATCTTAGTGCTTATCTTGTTGAGAATGTGCTATAATGGATTTTATTACATGAATGGTTGTTATCTTATCGAAAAGGATGTTAGGCGAATACTTCTTGATTGTGTGTGTCTCTTCTAGGGTGGTAGTATTACCTCTCTCATAGAGGCTCACTTTACTCTTTCCATCCACAACAGAAAAACTTTGACGCACCTACAACTGAACACTCACCAGACACACCTTCTTTCTTTTCGAAAGCACCATTGCACTCCTCCCTCGTGTTGACAGTCAAAGTCAAGGAAAATCTATAAGAATACATGGCAACCAAGCCAATACTCCGAATGGGGCTCCTATTCCAAACGGTGTGAGGTCTAATTGGGACTTTACATCAGGGAGACCCCTTGGTTGATGGCTTTCTAGCACCATCAACACAGGGTAAGAAGAAGGCAATGCCAGTCAGAATGGTTACCACTATGCAAGTAGAGCGCAATCACAAAAAAGGGTGTGTATTGTTTGCAATGCATATTTCCCGTGATAAAGGTAAGGATGTTGAGGATGCAAAAGTCTTGAAGAGTTACCCGATCTTGGAGTAGTTTCAGGCTATATTTCCACCAGATATTTTAGAGTTACCTCCTCACAGGGAAGTGGAATTTTCTATTGAGTTGGTACCAGGGGTAGCATCACCATCAAAGTCACATTACAAGATGAGCACTCCAAAGTTAGTGGAATTGAAGTTGCAGTTGAAGGAAATGCTTGACAAGGGATACATAAGGCAAAGTGTATTGCCGTGGGGTGCACTGGTATTGTTCGTGAAGAAGAAGGATGGTACTATTAGATTGTGCATTGATTAAAAGCAATTGAACAAGAGGACCATCAAGAACATGTATACGTTGTTGAGGATTGATGAATTGTTTGACCAATTAAAGGGAGTAATGATGTTCTCGAAAATTGATTTGAGATCGGGATATTATCAGGTACAAATCAAAGAAGAGGACATCTACAAGACTTCTTTTTGGACCAGATATGGGAATTATGAGTTTGTTGTAGTTCCTTTTGGTTTGGCTAATTCTCCAACTACTTTCATGTGCTTGATTAATAGTGTGTTGTGTCCTTTTTAGGACAAGTTTGTTATTGTATTCATTAATGACATATTGATATATTCTAAGAATGAGGAAGATCATGCCGAACACTTAGTAGTAGTATTGAGATCACTAAGAGAGCATCAGTTGTATTCCAAACTTACTAAATGTAGTTTTGTTTAGACAAAGGTACACTACTTAGGACATGTGGTTTCCAAGGAAGGCATAGTAGTGGATCCGTAAAAGATAAGAGCTATCATGGAATAGACAACTCCTAGGAATGTGGATGAGGTTAGATCATTCATGGGATTAGCAGGTTATTATGGGAGGTTCATCAGGGACTTCTCATGGATTGCCTATCCTATTACATCATTGTAGAGGAAAGGAAACAAATTTGAATGGACAGAGGAATGTGCAACAAGTTTTGATCAATTGAAACAATTGTTGACAAATTCTCCAGTTCTCAAAATTGTAGATCTGGAGAAAGAGTTCATGGTATGTGCAAATTCTTGCAAGAGAGGAATTGGCGGAGTTTTGATGTAGGAGGGATAGATGGTATGCTAAAAATCAAGGAAATAAAATGAGCATGAGCATAACTATGTGACGCGAGATCTTGAGTTGGTAGCAGTCATGCGTGCATTGAAGATGTGGAGGCACTATCTTCTTGGAATGAGGTTCATTATGATGAGTGATCACAATGGGTTGAGGTACTTATTTGACCAGGCTAATCTGAATGCCAGGCAGGCTAGATGGTTGGCTACAATCAATGAGTTTGACTTCGAGATTAGGTGTATTAAAGGAAAGGAGAACATGGTTGTAAATGCTCTTAGTAGAAGACTACAGGTAAATAACGTAGCAACTATGAGTTCTTGTGGGACAAATTTACTTGATTAGATCTTGTAGGGAGGACAATAGGATGACAGGTATAGGGAGCTTAGGCATAGGTTATAGCAGCAGGGTACAAGTGATTAGGATTTGGAATATCATCTCACAACGGATGGTTTCGTCTGATTTAGGCACAATATCTACATGTCGAACAATAGTGAACTCAAGAAGCTTATCTTGATGGAATTTCATGTTAAGCCATATTTAGGTCATCCATGATACCATAAGACATTAACAATGGTGAAGAAGTTCTACTATTGGTCGAATCTGAAGAAGGAAGTGGCAAAGTTTGTGGTTAGATGTTTGGATTATCAAAAGGTAAAAGCATAATGTAAGCATCTAGGTGGGTTACTACAACCGGTTCTCATTCCATAGTGGAAATGGGAGGTCATTTCCATGCATTTCATTATAGGTTTTCCGAGGATAGTTAGGAAACATGATTTTAATACGGTGGTGGTTGACAGGTTGGCCAAGGTAGCACACTTCATTTCGGTGAAGTCTACTTATTCAACTAGTGATGTAGCACATGTCTTCATCAGGGAAATAGTGAGATTGCATGGTGTTCCAAAGAATATTGTATCTGATAGAGATGCCAAGTTCACTTCCAGGTTTTGGAAGGGGTTATTTTTAGGTTTGGGTACAGAGTTGGCCTTCAATACAACTTATCATATATAGACAAATGGAAAAAATAGAGAGGGTCCATAAGGGTTTGGAGGAAATGTTGAGAAAGTATGTCATGCATCAACAACAAAAGTGGGAAGAGTATCTTCCACTGGTAGAGTTTTCTTACAACAATGTGTATAAGGAGTAACTAAGGATGAGTTGATTTGAGGCACTTTATGGGTGGATTTGTAATACTCCTATCAGTTGGAGTGATCTAGTGAACATGGTTTTGATTGGACCATACATGTTGGCAGAAATGGAACAAGAAATTCAGGTTATAAAGAAGAATCTAAAGGTAGCACAAGATAGGGATGTAAATTATGTACGTCATTGCAAGGAATTTAAGGAGTTTTAGGTTAGGGACCATGTGTACTTGTGCATCAAGCATAAGAAGAGCTCCTTAAGGATTGGGTCATGTGCAAACTTGGCACCTTAGTATTGCAGGCCTTTTGAGATCCTTAAGAGGATTGGACCAGTGGCCTAGAGACTTGCACTGCCCTCCAACAATGAAACTCCATGATGTTTTCCATATTTCATTGCTTAAAAGATATGTAAATGCTGTTGATCATGCTATTGATCGGTCTATATTGTAGGTGGATCCAGAAGTAGAATTCCACCTGTAACTTCAGTGCATATTGCAGTGAAAGATGCTTATGCTCGGAAACCGAGCAATCGAGCAAGTTAAAGGCAATGGAAGTACTTTGGGACTGATGAAGCTACATGAGAGATGGCTGATCAGATGTGGGATATGTATCCTTCATTATTTGCTGGTAAAGGAAAATGAGTTTTGGTATATGTACATATTTATGTATTATTGTAAATACCACAATGAGTTGTTTTATAAAGCTCCAATAAGCGATATGGTTGCCATGTTGTTATGTTTGTCATGTTGATTTGCTTTTTAGTAGGTGGATATTGTAAATACTGCATCGAGCTAAGTTATAAAGCTCCATGGGCAGTATGTTTTGGTTTTCAGTGGTCTTGCTGGTTGTAGGTATCATTAAACACCGAGGATTGTTTTCCCCTAAGGGGGAGGGGTCTATAATAGCCCCAATTTAAAAATTCATGTGATAAAGTTAATAAAGGAAAAATAAGACCAAGGTCATGGGACACTTTTTCCAAGTTGAATGTTGGGAAAAACATCCTAGTGGGTGTTCATTTGGTTTATTATGTCTAAGGGAAATTGGAAAAGGCAACGAAAAAGACATTGAAAAAGCAAAGAGACATTAATTGGCATTTTTATTCATGAAAATAATGGAAAATAGGAGAAAAGGAAGGTGAAAGGTCACAGGTTGCATGTGAGGAGGAAATTGAATCAAAATAATGGAAATTGAAGAAAATAGAGGCCTCATTGATAAAAAGGCTTATGAGGATTAGTTTATAGCCTTTTGACAATTTTGGGTTGGAGCTCCCTCTCTATTCTCTCTCTCTCTCATACTCTTGCACACTTAGATCATTCTTGGATCACTCTAGCATTGGAGAAAGGAAGGAAAATGAAGGACATGAAAGCAAAGGGAAGTAAGGATCAAGCAAGGAAGAGTTGGATAAAGTGGCCACAACAAAATCACTTGCAGGTATCGAGTTGCATGTATGATTTACTAGCTAGTTTTGGCATGCATGGTACATGCATGTGTGTATTAAGTTATCTTTCTATCATTGGAAAGGGTTTTTCTAGGTGTGATAGTGGTTTCAACCTTGCCTTTCCATTTTCTGATAGACATGGTGTGATTAGGTTCTTTCATTTGGTTGAGTTGGATTACTGGATGGTTTTGGAACCAGGTGAGGTGGTCTTAGGAGAATTTCCAAGGGACTCGTAATCCCTTGACCGGTAATGGCATAGGGTGGAGACAGAAAAATTCCACCTTGTTCAAGGATGGGTGACATCCCGGGAAGTCCTAGTTACCAGGTGCAAGCCCCGGAAGTGATGGTTGACGCTATGTGATTCATTTCACTAGTTTCAATCCGACTTCTTCACCCCTATGAGCATCATCCGATGCAATGAGTGCTAAGTGGACTATTCAAAAATCATGAGAAAATAGTCAGTTATGACTACCTCTCATGGAAATGGTCATACATGAATGATTTACTTAATGCGATTGAATCCCAAGAAATGATATCTAATTTTTTAGATGTAGTGGTGTTTGTTGCATTGTTCCTGATTAAAACAAGCAGATTATTGAGTTCATTGCTAGTACAATGGGTGGAAACTATTATTTTTTCTTCTATTTTGAAAGTAAGAAGGACAAGGATCTAGTTTACATATATGGCCCTATTTCATGGGCACGTTTGTTACTCATTGGACTTGGATTTTAATTCCTTCCACGGAAACCTCTTGTGCACCATTATGGATTATATTTTCATATCTTCCCATTTTTTGCTACAATGATGGTATTTTCAAAGCCATATGTGACAAATTGGGCTACTAAATTTCTAGTTCTAAGGAAAAGGACAATAACTTATCTTGTGCCATAATTTACGTTGAAATGGATTTTTCAAAAGGATTCCCTGGGATGATTTAGCTTGACTTAGAGGGTTGGCCCCATCTTCAAGCTCTGTATTATCAGCAGGTTCCTTTTAAATGCAATTTTTTCCGTAAGTATGGTCACTTTGCAAAAACTTGTCCAAAAGCTACAACATCTCAATTTATTTATATCAATGCATCTTCTCGAAGTAATGATGAGAAAGAGTCATCAAACTAGTTTTACGTAAGCACAAGAATCATTCATTTAAGAGGCCTCATTCCAACAAGTTTGAATTTGATCAACATTCTCACTTCAAAAATAGATATGAAGTTTTGAATCCCTTAGACACAGAAGCCATAATTGAAGAAGATCAATGAGATTCATATCAAGTGTCTTCATAGAAAATCAATTCACCCAATGAGGAAGAGGAAATTACTAAGGATATTAACAAAAAACCTCCTTCATATAAAAAATAAGAAGAGACTAGTTTGGAGGAAGAGGAGGAGTTCAATCTATTCTCTTCTTCTCCTTCATATTTAGAAGTTTTAAAACGAAATCAATGATCTCCCCCTACAAAATATTGAAGCAAGAGATCTCAAAAATATGGCGCCCTTTATTTTTTATCCTCCCATGGTTCTGGTAAGGCTTTGATTTTGTTTAAATCTTAGATTTATTTATTTATTCTTGTACCATTTTATGCAAGCAATTAGTAAGAATCTACTATTATTCTTAGTAGTAGTGTCAAGTCTTAGAAGGCCTAGCATTGGATCTCTCCACACCATCCTTACCCATTCCTCTTTTGTTAGCTGGAGAATGCCTCCCCCACCCTCTTTGTAGAATCATGGAAGTATCTCGTAATATTCATCTCAATGTAATTAAATTGTGTGTTCTCACTAAAGATTTTTTTTCTTAATACAAATATTTGTTTTGGTTAAAAAATATATAATTTAAAATTATAATTGAAATGGCAAATTTTATGTATCATACAAATATTTTTTTTAAGTAACCTTTTACTTGTTTAAGATATATAGAAAAAATATATAATATAATCCTAATGTATATCCATGGATTATAAGTAAATAAAATATGAAAATAAGAAAGGACAAAAGAAAAAGTCATAAATAAGGACATTCCATAGACCTTATTTGATGGTTCCCTTTAAGTACATGTTTATAAAGGAGGTTAAGTAGGGATAATGTATTTCTCATCAAATCATAATGTAGGTCTCAAATTTGGAATAAACTAAAAATTGACAATTATTATGAAGTGGTGGCTCTCAAATTAACACTATTACTATTTTTAAAATTACATATTTTGGGCAATTTCTATTTGATTATTCAATTATTATGAAAGGAAGAATCACTATAAAATTTCACTTTACAACCACTATTTGATGATATACAACAATAAATAAAAACCTTCCTATAGATTTATTCTAAGATGTATGTGGAGGGATAGGAATAAGGTAACTAATGATATTTCAAAGAGGCTTTGGAGCTAGAATGAGTTTTTTTAGACCATCTCCATCTTTCAAGATAAGAATACAAATGATTTCCCTCCCACACCTTCTCTAATTTTTTTCCAAAGTAAAAAAACCATAATTTCATTCATTGTGAAATGATTAACAGTTACATTTTGTTGTTACACCCCTTGTGTGTATTCATTTTTTATATAAAGCTATTGTGTGAACTTTTAAAAAAGAAGTTCCTTTGCTAGAAACCTAACCATTAACCATAAATTTATAGAAGAAAAATATACGTGTTTTTAATTATGACCAAAGTGAGATGCACAATTGTTCCATCCAATGAGATATATACTGTCTGAGTGGATATATATATACAAAAATAGAGTACAAATATTTGGATCCTATGGTATTATGCTCTTGTTGTTCTAAATATTTTGTTCATGTATGACTCGTGATAGAACTTTTAGGCATGTCGAATAAATCTCTCCACTATACTCCACAATCCTTGATCCATCTCAAGGCCCTATTTTGAGAGGCAATCTGTTGTCATATTTCTCTCCCTGTAAATACGAGAACATGTAAAAATCAAGAAAGAGTCAATGAGTCACACAGATTCCTCTAGAATAGGCATGAGAATAATGTTCTTGCATGCTTGATTTTTGTTAAGCTAATTAATAGTGAGCATAGAATCCCCAAAAACATGTATATGAGTGCATGCCTTTTCAAGAGTGAATAACAAAAAGTTTTTAGAAGTGAGGGGCTTCACCTGGTTGTTGGTCCTTGGACAAAACCAATTTTAACTTGATAAAGGTGTTGGGATTTGCAACAAGAAATGCTAAAAATAGAAGATGCTAAAATAGCACTACTATAAATAGTTGGGCTATAAATAGCAGTTCAATCATTGGATATCTTAGCTACAATGGGTGAAAAGTGAAAGTGCTAAAAATAGCATTTCGGGATCCCTTCTTATTTTAGTCAGTCCCTGGACTAAACATAGGAAGTAAAATTCGAATTTGATATTCACAGCAGTTTGTATATTGATTAATTAATTCATCTTGAGATAATTAGTTAAGGAATTATGAACATGAAGTCTATGTGAGGACATGCAACAATTTCTCCTTTGACTGAGGGATTTATCCATCAGTTAAAGAGATAAGGATGAGTTGTAATATTGAGTTGTAATTAGTTGGCTCAGTTAACTGAGTCAAGTCCAGTTAGATTAATTTAACTATTTGTTAAATTAATGAGAGTTCAGTTAGTTAATGCTTGCATGCATGTAACTACTGTATTTCAGATAACTGAAGATTCACTCATGGATAAATCATGCATGTCAGTTCAGTCAGAGACCCAGTTGAAATCAAATGGAGGGACAATGTACTATCAGTTGCTAAGGTATTCCTTGGTGATTATTCCTTGCATGTAGAAGGAATATTATTCCTTGAGGATTGCGTAGTTGGACCTGAGGGAATAGTGAGTGTGATGAGGCTAGTTCACACATGTGATATCATTGGACCCCAATCAAAACTGTGCAAGGAAATAGGAGGCTTGGAGGGCTTGAGGAAGATATATTCTATGTCTATCGAGTCTGTGAGCAAGAGTTGTTTGATTACAGAGAGAGTAGGATAGCTTGAGAGCTGATTTTTTTTGTAACTTGAACAAGATTTCCACTTGTACGATAATAAAGAGTTGGGGTTTTAGGTTGGTGCTTTCCCTAGTGTTATATCTTCTGTGTTATGGTTGAATCCTTCTCATTCTCAATTATATCTGTTCATGCTTGATGTTGCTCATGTTCGATTAAGCTTCTGCTCAATTGTTTGTAGAAGTAGATCAAGTGTTTTGCTTTAGTACATTACATTACCATGTGATCTACAGTGGGAATTTCTACATGGTATCAGAGCAAAGGTGATCAAGGAAGAACAATATACAAGCAGGAGAAGTTCGAAGTTTGGTTTCTGAATACTGAATTGAGTTCTTATCACATCTATTTCACCATTGGCGTTCAGTGGTTTAAGACTCGAATATGCCCTTGATGGCAGTTCAAATTATATAGCTTGGAAGGATCGCATGGAGGCAGTGTTAGAAGATAACAGTCTAAAGGACTTCATTGATCAAGAAGTCCAGAAGCTGACTGATGCTACTCAATTGGTGGAATGGAAAAAGTGTGTGGCTAGAATAAGGAGAATCATCCTGGAGGGAGTTCGAGATCACATTGTCTCGAGCCTCCATGGGAAGGAGACTCTGTTTTCGATGTGGAAAACATTGAAAGATCTTTATCAGAATAACAGTGATTAGAGGAAGCTGGCGTTGAAAGATAAACTTTGAAAGATCAAGTGCGAAAAGGGCGACACAATCTCTATGTTCCTGAACAAGCTCACCACCTGCAGGGATGAGCTTGGAAGCGTAGGGATCATGACTGCTAATGATGACATGGTGAGTCTTTCACTCCTCTGTCTTCCTAGGAGCTGGCATAGCTACCAGGACTCGGTTAATGGAAGAGAGAAACTGCCAGATTGGGAACGACTTTGGTCGGATCTGATGCAAGAGGAGATAAGGTGAAGCACTAGGGATGGATCTTTATCAAAACAAGAAGAAAATCTAGCTTTAGCGAGTAAAGCTAAGAAAGGGAAAGGGAAGGCGTCCTAATCCAAATCTTCTCATGGTGGGAAGAAGGTTGACAAGTCGAAGGTGTGATGCTTTCACTGTCATGAAGTGGGCCATTATGCTATGAATTATCCACAGAAGAAATCCAAGAAGGGTTCCTCAAAGGGATCTGATAGTGATGCACTAGCTTCACAGTTTGAGCTGGATTTCTTGCTTATCGCATGCATGGTTTCATCCATCGTGGGATGTGTTTGGTACCTGGACAATGGAGTTTCTTTCCAGATGTCGGGTGACAAGAATCTTTTCAGTACATTGGAGGAGAAGGATCTCCAGATGCATATTGAGATGGGCGATGATGGAAAGTACTGTGTCTTAGGTGAAGGTACATTTGTGTTTCAGAGGGAGTGTGGTGCTCCTCTCACCCTATCTACTATTAAGTATGTACCAGGTTTGAAAAAGAATCTTGTGTCTATTGTTATGCTAGAAGATAAAGGCTATGATGTAGTCTTTAGTAAAGGAAAAGTTTTCCTAAGGCATATTGGCATCGGACAGAACAAGCGAATTGGGATTCGAGTAAAGAATCTCTATAAGTTGGAGGTAGATGACTGTGCTATGCTGAGTTCCAAAGTAGAGGTGGTGCAAAGCCAAGATGTTGGCGAGCTGTGGCATAGGAGACTGGGCCACTTGCATCACGGGGCCTTGAAGATCATGCAACAAATTTCTACCGGCTTACAAGGGAAAACTGGAGCAAACAAATAAATGCAAAGGATGCACCCTGGGTAAGTATGCAAAAGCTTTCTTTCAGGATCGGGATAGTAGAGCTGGAGCAATCCTAGAGCGAGTTCACTCAGATGTATGTGGACCATTCTCTACAGGCTCCATCGCTAAGCAAAGGTACTATGTTATTTTTATGGATGATTTTTCTCGTAGATGATGGATCTAATTTATGCAAAAGAAGGATCAAACCTTCTTGAGGTTTTGTGAGTTTAAAGCCTTGGCAGAGAAAGAATTTGGAAAGAAAGTAAAAGCCTTGCGTAGCGATAATGGTGGACAGTATGTTTCCCAACAGTTTAAAGAATTCTATGCAGCAGAAGGAATTAAACGGGAACTGACGACACCTCATAACCCACAACAGAATGGGGTGGCTGAAAAGAAGAACATATCTATTATGGGAGCAGCTCGAGTGATGTTGCATGACCAAAGCCTACCACTTCATCTGTGGGCTGAGGCATGCAATATAGAAGTGTACCTTCAGAACAGAAGTCCTCATCGTATTTTGGGGATGAAGACACCTATGGAGGCTTTTTCTAGGAAGTGACCAGATGTGAGTCACTTCCGCATCTTTGGATCACCAGTTTTCTGTCATGTGACCAAAGATGCTCAAAAAAAGCTAGACCCAATAGCTGAGTTG
>APFE031632829.1:24529-58867 GCA_000404065.3 Pinus taeda | reverse complement strand
TCTATAAATTAATAATAATAATATTTAATTTTCGGGCAAAATATAGATGGTAACAAAGTGTTCATTTAATACATTTCGTGATGTAAAGGTTATTTGTTCAAATCTCCACAGGTAAAAATCCAACCATGTTAAGAGTTGGTGTGGCCCAAGCTAGATATAATCCTTAAGTAATTTTTATAGCTTAGATGGCCTTGGGTTGTGGCTTCTCAAACCACAAATTAGTTGTACTAGTCATGTCAAAACTCACATACTAGCACACCAAATAAAAAAAAAAAAAAAAAAAAATTTACTACTCATTTCACAAATGAAATGATATTTTCTTTAACTTTTCTCTTAAAAGTGATTATATTTGAATTCCCCCATATTTAATTTTATGAAAATCTAAATGGGTTGAATAATATCAATCCTAATTTAATTAATATTTAATTTAAAATATAGTTCCATAAATATGATCATACTCATTTATTATAAAATATAAATTTGATTTTCAAAATATTTATTAAATCTATAAATTATACTATTATTAATAAAAAAATTATTTTTAAGAATTAAAAAAACTAATTCAACCAATTTTTCTTTCCATATTAAAAAAATAATCATCCCTTCCTCTTTCATATAAAAATGATCTACATATATGGAAAATATCCTCCTTTCCACTTTACCATTAAAGTATTATTTAATTTTAATTTTTTAATAATGTCAATTTTGTAAATCTCTAAATAATTTGACTATTTTGATTTAATTTATAAATAATATAATAAAAATTATATTAAATTTTTTAATAAATTCTAACAACACTTTATATTTTCCAAAAAATAAAAATTATTATTAAATATATATATTCATTATTATAGGTATAACTAGAATGAACGAAACAAAACAACTCAACTATTTATTAAAAAATAATAATAAATAAAAATAATATTACTTAAAAACTTTCCTCTATTAAAAAAAATTAATTAATGAATTAGTTCTTAAACTTTATCAAAATCAAGCTCTTCATTAAACCCATCGTAGATAGTCACGAAGAGTTTGTGATCAAACTCATAATGGATGAACTAAATTTAATGGTGTTGCGAGGAGGTGGGTCCCTTGTCCCACAAACATGGGGTCTCATACACCAATTAAGTGCCTGACTTAATAGTGGGTCCCTTGTCCCACAAACAAAAGAGTCTCATACACCAATTTCACGTGACCTTAATTTTTTTTTTTCTCTGTAACAACTAAATTCTATTAACTGAAATTCAAAATAATTTTACATGGAATTGAGGCTACAGGGGATAGAGCCCGAGAGCCATCAACGTTGCAGCACTACCCATAACTGTAAGAAACTAGGGAAAACATTAACATATAGCCAACAAAATTGGCATTACATTCAGACATAGGCTGATAGAAAGAGAGAGAAACAGAGAAGCAAAGCTGAGAGCAGATATCTTGGAAGAGGTCGGATGCTTCGTCAGAGGGAAGCCAAAACCTGAGATTGACGCTGCCGAGCCGGACCAAGAGCAAAAAGTCTGGAGTTAGCCGTCTGAGCACCAACCAAGGAACAAAAAGAGGCATGCCGTCACACATGTCAATCATCTTCCGCTTCCTCCCCACGAGTCTTCTCAACATCCTGACACGCACCGCCCATACTGATATGCCCCTTGCCATCCGTCGCCTTGTCGAGATTGGTAGTGCCTGTGTCTCTTTCCACCTCAATTGGGCCACTATCATCTAGAGGAGGGATACTTAGGGGCTGAATATCCTTTTGGCTAGGCTCAACCTCCTGCTTAATTTCTTGTATTTCCTCGTCCATGGAGCGCTCACTGCTGTGAGATGGGTTGGGCATAATGCAAGACAGAGGTGTGACTTGGTTTTCTTCCTCCGACATAAGAATGGTAATGTGAGCGGAAATCAAAGGCCGGTTCAAATTACTCTGAAACTTAAAATGCGTCGTTTGGAAGGCGCTGTTAGGAACAGGCTTGCGAGTAGGAGGACTCGGGGGGGGGGCAGATCCTCAGGAGAGGAGGAAAGGTTAATGGGTGATTGGGCTGGGTCTGCCAAATGGCTGACAAAAGGCCGCTTGCCACTGCCTTGGCGGTCCCCAGAGCGGTTCCTCTTGCCCTGGTGCTTCATTTTACGAAACAAGGGAACAGACACAGTAAAATCAAAGAAACTAGGACTAGAAACAGGGGATTGACCCAATTGAACCAGAGGCCAATAAGCACAGACAATTAAGACACGAGACGGAGAGAATGCACAGTCAAGATAAAAATCCAAGGTCTCAGACAGCTTACCCCAAGTCACCGAGCTAATCCCCCTGTGGAGAGCACTGGTGCACTCGAAATGCTGCCAGAACGAACCCAAGCGAGCCTGAAACTTGCCTTTGAGGACAGGCTCTTGCTTATCATCACACCATAACTGTAACCAGAACCTAGAGCCAGAGATCTGAATGTCAGAGGTGGAATGAGCACAGGAAATCGCCATGTTTATAACCATTAACATGCAGCTTTGGAGTGTGTCCTTCATTAATGCAGCCAGCTTGCACTGTCCTGCCTTCATTAAAACATTCCTTCTGCGAGAGATAGGGATCTGGGACGCCACGCTGCTCTGCAGATGGCAGTACCTGGGTTCATTAATCTGCATGGTAGACAATCAATGTCCGTGTCACCCGCATCCGAGAACGTAACCTTAAAATTAGATGATAATAATAATAATAATAATAATAATATACTTTTTAAAATTTCTAAAATTAAATAATAATATAAAATACCTTTTTAAATTCTAAAAAAATCATAAATATGTAAGTGATTAACTTACATACAATAAATAAATTATGCTTATTTACCACCTTTAAAATTTCTGCAATATCATAAATATGTAGTGTTTTTGTAAGATAACAATTAATTATTAAATATTATTAATTTATTAATAAAAAATATTTTTAATTTTTAATAAATTATATTTCCCAATTATAAATTTAAATTATAATTATTTTAAATTTATCAAAATGAAATGAAATCTTATCCTTAAAATTTGATCTCTACCTTTACCATAAGATATAAAGTAATGTCATAGACTTATTCCACAGAAGTAATGTCATAGGACTAATTAAACAGGGAAGCACAAGAAAATGTTTCAATGACGGACATGTATTGTAAACTATTTGGATTTATAGAGAAAAAGTAGCTTCCACAGTTTTTTCCAATCCCTAATTCCCATAAGAGAAGTATAGCTAAGAATGGTTTTGAACATCTTTTTTAAAGGTTGGTTTAATATGAGATAGGAAAAAATTCTATAATTCTGTAAAATATAAAAAAAAAAATGGAAAGTGATCGCTATTTAAGCATATCATATTAAAGTCCGTTAAACCCATTTAATTATATATATAATATAAAATTAATTAATTATAATTTTATAAAAGGCTTAGTGTATTTTTTATTTATTTATCATTAATATGTTGGAATTTTAAAAATAAATATATTTTAATTAAATAAAATTTTAGATTTAAATATAAGTATAAGAATTTAAGTGGAAAAAATATTAACTTAATTAATTGTAAAAAATAAAAAAAGAGAGAATAAAATTGTTGAGAAATTCATTCATAAAACAAGGAGACAAAGGCACGCGCATGCCGCAGCGTATGGGTGATTAAATCAATGATTTGACGGTTGTCAGCGCTAGTCTGACACGTATTTGTATTATATGTATAACAAAAAAAGAGGGCCCATGATGCTTCTATATGGAACTAGCTCCGCCCATTTTTTTAAAAACAAGGAGACAAATCAAATTATTCCTAAAATCTAATGATATATTATTGTTAAACACTAATAGAATATATATAGACTCTTTAGAAGGAATAACCAAATTGACTTAGTTGGGATTCCGCTTTCATTCATTCATTACAACTCAAAAGCTCTTTTCCTAGTTGGTAAGCAAATGAAAATTAGACTAAGAGACATAATGATTAGCAAAACATCCTAAAATGGAGTGAACTCTAAGTGGAGTTATAAATCACTTATAATAGATTAATAACTCTCATACAAAAAAAACTAACCAGTTAAACTCCAAAATAGGAGTAAAAGTCAACCACGAAGGGAAGGAAAGAGAAAAATAGTCATAAGTTACTAGAAAGTGTAGGAATCCGGGTGAATCAGTAATGAGGGAAATTATATACTTTTTACCAAATTTAACTTCATTAAACATTCATCTACACGTAATCATAATAATCAACATAGATCTAGTAATCATAATAACCAACATAGATCCATCTTAATTACGCATCTAACATGAGTCGAGAGGGATCAAATTTCTTCACTTCTTCATGTGCAAATTTTTTAAGAGTGCAAAATACAATGTGCAATTTTTCATTATTTAAATTGTATTTTTGAATGCTATATAGAGTATATATAGGACCAAATAAACATTTTAACGATAAAAACTTTTTTTCATGATATATACATAATTTTAAAAAATGATATACAATATATATATAATTGAAATTAAAATATTTTACATAACATGTACAAAGATATATTTAATCATGTTAACATGAATCTTAAATAGTTTATCTAAATGTCCAAGAAATAACAACATGATAGGCACATAATATCCATACTCTGTTACAGGAAAAATCAATGCACCTCCTCTATAGATAAACTCAACTATATGTGCTCTGTTACAGATGTCCATTTTAATTACATATGCATAGGTACACTCAAATTTTTCCATGTTGAACCTAGATGCGGGTGACATGTTAAGACTTTAATGAATACTCTGAAGGATGGCAGCGAGGGGACAGGCCACTTGGCTGATGGCGCCCCTCCCTATACCACCCTGAGGTGCCTTCAAGACAATCTGCAAGCAACATTCAATGCAGGAATGGATCGGCAAAAAGGCATTCATTGTTGGGTTATGGAGGTACCTCGGTTCATTCTTTCTTCGTCTCCCCTGCTCCGTTGCAACTGTTCGCCTCAGGCCTTCGAGCCCAGCCTTCGCACTGCAACTAGCCATCGCTGCTAGATTGTCTGTTGCACGAATTTTGGTAATGGGTTTCACCACTCTCATTCGGGTCTCTGCATTCTAACCTCAGCTCATAACGACCCTGTTTCGCCTCATTATTCCCCTGCTAGAGTTCCCTCAGTCATTGTCCCTCTTGTCATTGCTCCCTTTGAGCGCTCAGCCAGTGATATCAACATGGTGAGACATCGTATGAGAAGTCGTAGGGGAGGTACCCAGGGAGGAAGTTCTCGCCCTTTTTCTGAGCAGTACCCTGAGCGCACCACCTCCTCTCCTTCCCTTGAACTGCATCATCCTCCAATACATGAGGCAGGTAGATATCTTAGCACTAGAAGCAGGTGGGGTCTGGCTCGTTCTTCTGGCACTATTCATGGCGACTTTACTGTCCATTCAACTAGTTTTCCTTTGCCCCTTCAGCCCGCTCCCCACTTTGTCCAATTTAGGTTCTGTAGCTCCCCGAACAGGCTTGTCATCACTGCTACTATTTCCATCCTCTTCACTGAAGAAAACTCTTATACGGCCTCTTAGGTTGACAATTCCAACTTGCCGCAGGAGGACGCTCTCAGATGTAGTAATTGCAGAGATACTGGTAAGAATGGGATGGATGAGAGCCTCTTCACCTCTCATGGTCAAAATTCGGATGGCAATTAGCATGGAGAAGGGGGAAGCACTGTTGCCACGCGCGCCTCTAGTGGTTCGTGTCATCATGCGTCTGTTCTGCAGGTTGCATCTGGCGACGGGGGAGAGGTTCATGGCAGCAGTGGAGAGCCACATGGCAACGGTTCCAGGGATGAGGCGGATGAGTGGGCATGCCCAATCATCGAGGAACCCATCCTGGATGACTTCATCTAGGCTGACGGGGCTTCCAGGTGGCTGGACATGGCAGCCAGAGATACGGTTGAGGCTGTCAGGGGTTTGGACGTGGCTGCTTGGGGTTAGGACGTGGCTGCTTGGGGTTAGGACGTGGTTGGATGTGGATGCCCATGTGTTTTCTATCTGGTTGGTTTTGTTTTTGTTAGTTTTGGATGGACTTTGGTATCATATCTGGACTATATGTCTAAGCACCATCTTACTGTTTCTTTTGTGGGTCTTGATATCATTTTTGGTTTTTATGCTCTCAGTGGACTAGTTTCCCCTATGTTGGGGTAGCCCAGATTTTGCTGCTACTATACGTTAAACTTGGTCGAGGCTTAGTCCTCTCTATATTTTTCTGTACATATTAATAGATTATTTTTACTTAGAAAAAAAAAAATTTCCATGTTGAAAAATGTAGCAAGAAAGTCTCAATTTGATTTTACCTTAGTCAAATTGAGAAAATTCGAATTTCCACATCAACAGACATTTTGGAGGTAGTTAACCTGTGTGACATGGCTCTTGTCACTCAATTAACTCAGTAAATTCGAGTTAGAGGGTTTTGAGTTTAGTTAAGCATGTGTGATTGCTAATTTGTAGCAATCAAGGTTAGTTATTTCCAGTTGTTTTCAGTTAAACTAGTTCTAACAATTGATGGAACTAGTGGAAGGTCAATTGTGCACTGGGACAACAGTCTAACTCAGTGATCATCCAGTTAATTGATCAATCAACCCAAAATAGTTAGTGCATTTAGAGAATTCAAGTTCCCCAGCTGTGGTGGAGATTCCAAGGTAGAGTAACATTAGTTGTAGACTAGTCTTGAGTGTACAGGTGTTACATGCAATCAGATGATTAGCCTTGGGAATTGCACAATCAATTGGGGAAAAATTCCTAAGTAATAGGGGCCTAATTTTCAAGAATTGTACAAGGAAATAGGGGCTCAAGTAAATGCATAAATTTATTAAGTCTGGGTCAGAGATTCTCATTGAGCAAAGAGATAGGTTATTCACTTACATGTTGAGCTCAAATTGAGCTAGCAATTACAATACATTCTCTATTCATTTGATTAATGCAAGCAAACTTAAGGGGTTTTTAGTAGTTTCTTTCCCCTAGAAAAATACTATGCATGTGTGTTATTTCCTATTGCATGTCTGAGATTGTTGTTCTAAATTGTGAATTAATTTCTGCAGAGTAGTAGAGTAGAATTGCGTCTCTCGATTTAGATTAAAATTTCTTGAACAGTTGTAATTCTACACCATATTTCTACATGGTATCAGAGAAGGATTCACATTAGAACATGAATTTTGAATTTGTTCCTCAGGAGGTTCGAATTTGCAGCCTCAGTGTAGCAGGATCTCTTCAAAGTTGGGAAAATGACCTTCAATGGGCTGAGATTAGAGTATGCCTTGGAAGGCAGCTCGAATTTCATTGCATGGAAGGATAGCATGGAGGCGGTGCTTGATGACAACGAATTACTAGAATATGTCAAGATAGGCATTACAAAATAAGGATCAACTAGTGTCGAAAGCCTAGCTCAATGGAAGAAAGATGTAGCCAAGGTGATGAGAATAATCTTGGAGGGAATGCGAGACCACATTGTCTCAAATCTCGATGGGAAAGAGACTCCCTTCGCAATGTGGAAGGCACTGGCAGAGATGTTCAAGAATAACATTGACCATAGGAAACTGGCCCTCAAAGGCAAACTTCGAAATATCAATATGCAAAAGAATGACATTATTCCACAATATCTTGACAAATTTACACAAGTTCATGATGAGCTTGGAGGAATTGTTGTGAATGTTGCAGAAGATGACCTAGTTAGCTTAGATATTCTAGGCCTTCCCAAAAGTTGGCATTGCTACCACAACTTAATGAATGGAAGGGAAAAATTACCGAAGTGGGGAAGGTTGTGGTGACTTGGTTCAAGAAGAGTTTAGGAGAAATAACCAGGATGGAACTTCATCCAAAGCAAATGATGAAGACAATTTTGCATTGGTTGGAAAGGGAAAGAAGGGAAAAGGGAATAAATCTCAAACCAAACCAGAATCCAACCAAGGGGACAAGAAGAAAGACTTGTCCAAAATAAAATGCTTCAATTGTCATGAATTCGGGCACTATGCTAAGAAGTGTCCACACAAAAAGTCTAACAAGAAGAACTCAGGAGGATAAATAGGTGAAGCTTTGGCTTCTTGACTTCACCCTTATCGCATGCATGGCCAACACAGTGATGGGGAGTGTGTGGTACTTGGAATCCAGTGCCTCATTCCACATGAAAATGTGTATAGAGTTTTTCAGTGACTCGGAGGAGAAATATCTCCAGATGCAAATTGAGTTGGGGGACAACAGAAGGTACAAAGCTATCAGGATTGGTACGATAACCTTTTAGAGGGATTTGGGTTCCCCTTTTCGCCTCAAAGATGTCATGTTTGTTCCATGCCTAAAGAATAATATCATCTCTATAGCTATTTTGGAAGACCATGGTTACAATGTGATCTTTAGTAAAGGTAAATATTTTCTCCTACACATAGCCAATGGATAGGTGAAGTAGACTGAGTTTTTTGTGAAGAACCTGTAAAAGTTGGATGTAGAAGATTGTGCTGCATTAAGCAGTAAGGTAGAGAAAGTGTAGATTCACTATGTCAGTGAAATTTGGCATAGGAGATTGGGCCATTTGCATCATGGCGCCTTAAAGATCATGTAGTAAATAACCATTGGCCTCCCCAAAGGATCACTTTAGCTGCAAGATGTCTACAAATGTTGTACCTTAGGGAAGTATGTAAAATCCACATGCCATGTTGAGACAACAAAACACATGAAATCTTGGAAAGAGTCCACTTTGATGTCTGTGGACCTTTCTCGACAACCTCTACTGCCAGACACAGATATTTTGTTATTTTTATTGATGATTTCTCAAGGAAGTGCTTGATATTCTTCATGCAAAAGAAGGATGAGACATTCTCAAAGTTTGTAGAGTTCAAGGCACTAATTGAGAAAGAGACTGACAAGAAGGTGAGTATGATTCAAATGTCGTCAAGGATTTTTGTGTGAAAGAAGGCATTCGAAAAGAGATGAAAACACCCTACATATAATGGGGTAGTCGAGAGAAAGAATCATAACATTGTTGGAGTTGCGAGAGCTACGCTACATGACCAAGGCCTGCCACTACATTTGTGGGCAGAGGCATGTAACACAACAATATACTTGTAGAACCAGATTCCTCATCGGATTATTGGTATGATTACACTAGAGGAGGCTTTCTTGGAGAGAAAGTTGGATGTGTCTCACTACATGAATTTTACTGCCATGTCTCCAAAGTTTCGAGGAAGAAGCTTGAGCCAAAAATAGAGTTTGGAGTTTTTGTGGGTTACATTGAAACTCCACACAATTACCATTTGTACTTACCTTCCCTCAAAATGAAAGTAGTACAAAGGGATGTAAAGTTTGGTGAGGAGAAAGTGATGTGGTGCTCTCTTGAGAGTTAGCGCTAGACCCATCGGAAGAGGAGCTTTTAGCTCCAAAGCAGGAGCCTTAGGAAGTTGTGGAGAAGCCATGATTGGAGGAGTAGAGGGGAGATAGAGTGGAGACATCCACTCAAACAAAACCATCAAGAGAAGGTAGAAAAAAAAAACCAGGGAAGCTGAAATATTGGTGCATGATGCGAGGGAGAATGTGGGAGCTTCTTCAAATTTGCGTAGGCAAAGGAGGTCACCTAAGAGGTACACTAGCTACATGGCTCTAATGATTGAGCTTGTAGAAACTGAGCCATCCTCTTTCGAGGAACAATAGAAAAAATTGTTTGGGTTGATGTAATGGTTGAAGAATATGAATCCATTGTAAAGAACAATGTTTGGGAAGTGGTCCTAAGACCGACATAATGGGGTAGAAGAGAGAAAGAACTAGAGCATTGTTGGAGCTACTAGAGCTATGCTACATGAATAAGGATTACCATTACATTTGTGAGCAGAGGCATGTAACACAATCGTTTACTTGCAGAACTAGAGTCCTCATCGGATTTTTGATATGCTTACACTAGAGGAGGCTTTCTCGAGGAGAAAGTATGATGTGTCTCATTTCAGAATTTTTGGAACCTCTATTTATTGCCATGTCTCCAAAGATTCGAGGAAGAAACTTGAGCCAACAACAAAGTTTGGAGTTTTTTTGGGTTACACTGAAAATCCACACAATTACCATGTGTAATTACCTTCCCTTAAAATTACAATTGTACGAAGGGTTGTAAAGTTTGATGAGAATAAAGTGATGCGATGCTCTCTTGAGAGGGAGCTTCAGATCCCACTAGAAGAGGAGCTTTTAGCTCCAAAGGGGGAGCCTCAGGAGGAGTCTCAAGAAGTTGTGGAGTAGCCACAAATGGAGGATAAGAGAGGAGGCAGAGTGGAGACATTTGCTCAAGAAAAACCATCAAGAGAAGGTATAAAAAGAACCAGGGAAGCTGATAGATTGGTGCAGGATGTGAGGGAGAACGAGGGATCTCCTTGAAATTTTCGTAGGAAAAGGAAGTCACCTGAGAGGTGCACTTTCTACATGGCTCTAATGACCGAGATTGTAGAGACTGAGCCATCCTCTTTCGCGGAAGAAGTAGAAAAACTTATTTGGGTTGTTGCAATGGTTGAAGAATATAAATCCATTGTAAAGAACAATGTTTGGAAAGTGGTCCCAAGACCGACATAATGGGGCAGCTGAGAGAAAGAGCTGATTTTTTTTTAGAGAAGCTAGATCTATGCTACATGACCAAGGCTTACCATTGCATTTGTGGGTAGAGGCATGTAACACAACAATCTACTTGCAGAACCAGAGTCCTCATTGGATTCTTGGTATGATTACAATGGAGAAGTATTTCTAGGGGAGAAAGTCAGATGTGTCTCATTTCGAAATTTTTGGAGCCTCTGTTTACTTCCATGTCTCCAAAGATTCAAGGAAGAAACATGAATTGACAACAAAGTTGGCAGTTTTTGTGGGTTACACTGAAACTCCACATAATTACCATGTGTACTTACCTTCCCTCAAAATGGAAAGTGTGTGAAGCGATGTAAATTTTGATGAGAAGAAAGTGGTTTAGTGCTCTCTTGAGAGGGAGATTTAGATCCCACTAGAAGAGGAGATTTTAGCTCTAGAGGAGAAGCCTCAGGAGGAGTCTCAAGAATTTGTGGAGTATCCACAAATGGAGGATTAGAGAGGAGGTAGAGTGGAGACATCCACTCAAGCATAACTATCTAAAGAAGGTAGAGCAGGAACCATGGAAGTTGATAGATTAGTGTAGGATGCGAGGAAGAATGTGGGATCTCCTTCAAATTTGCGCAAGAAAAGGAGGTCATCTGAGAGGTAAATGGGCTACATGGCTATAATGACTAAGCATGTAGAGACTGAGCCATCCTCTTTTGAGGAAGAGGTAGATTAATTAGTTTGGCTTGATGCAATGGTGGAAGAGGAACTGCGTGAGCGGGAGCGCGTGACCTAAGAGCGCGAGGATCTGCAACCGCCGGCGTTCCTCGGCCTCGACCTTGAGGCCTGCTCGATCTGGGCCTTGGCCACTGCCATGGCCCAACCAGACCTTTCCCAGGGGGACTCTGAGAAAGCCTTCTCAGATCTGGTGGAGTCCCTTCCCCCTCCTCGACCTAAACCTGCAACATCGAAATTTGTCAAGAAACTGGACATACTTCAGGAATTTCAGCTGCCTCCAACCCTTCCTCAAATGGCAGCCTTATCTCTAGCCGAAAAAGGACTCATAGGTCAATTCACGGGCTTATGGCCCTCGCCGAGAACAGTACAAAGATGGGTGGAGCGAAACTGGTCTGATAAGATCCCAGGGAAAATCTCAATTCGATTATGTGGCAAAGGCTACTCTACCTTCCACTTCGAATCCAAAGCGGACAAGGATCTCATCTTTAGAAATGGCCCCTACTTCATGGACTCCCGGGGCCTTTATCTCAAAAAATGGACTCCTGATTTTGATCCGAAGTTGGACATTCCCAACGCGGTCCCAGTATGGGTTCGCCTCCCTCACCTGCCTCTACATTGCTGGGGAGATGACTCGGTCAAACCAATAGGGAATGCGGTAGGGAAATACATCGACAGAAGTGAACCTAAGGACAACATGCAGGCCTGTGCAAGGATATGCATGGAAGTGGATCTAGGAAAAGGATTGCAGGAAGCCATCAAGCTCAAGGTGGATGACTGGAGTCACATTCAACAGCTGGACTATGAGCAGATCCCCTTCAAATGCAAGGTATGTCATGAATATGGGCATTTCGCCAATAGGTGTACTAAGGTAACTAATCTTGAAATTGAAGATCAAGGTGGGCATTGGGAGACTGTCAAGAAAAAGAAATCAAACCCTCCTTCCAAACTTGACTCAAACCCTGAATTGCCTGGATCATCCTCTCAGCGCCCTCCCTCCCCATCCTCTATCCCTCTAGGCCTATCCCAAGATCCTCCCATTCCATCATCCTCCAACCCATTTCTGGTTCTCACCACTGAAGACTCTCTGCCAGATCCACCCTCATCAGATCCTCCAGAACCTCCTTTGATACCCTTGATGCCCTCTCAGCCCTCTATAGAGGCCCCTCCTTCCAGAACCACCAGAAGCTCCTCTAAAGAAATTGGCTCCTCAAGTGACTTCCATAAAAATACTGGCCTAGGAAGAAAATCAGCAAAATAGCATCGAGAAGAAAGTACTCAGAAGGACATAGCCCTTGGGTTCCAAACTCCAATGGAATCTTTCATAACAGGACATCAGGACAAAGATACAGCAGGGAAAGATCTCGAGAGGCGAGCACCTCTCCGATCGAACGCCTCATGATGAAAATCCTCTCCTGGAACAGCAGGGGTTTGGGGCACCCCTCCAAAATAACAGCCCTGAGAGACCTTCTTTACAGTGAAAGACCTGAAATTCTATTGGTCCAAGAGACTAAACAAAACCAGCAAGAAATGCAAAATATCATTGATGCCCAAAGGCAATATTTAGGTACTGTTAGTAGCTCCATAGGAGCATCAGGAGGAATAGTAACTATTTGGAACAGCTAGCAATGGAACTGTGATTCAGCCACAATCAATCAAAATTGGATCAGGACCAAATTGGTCAGCAAGAAGGAGAACCGAGATCTCATTATATATAATGTCTACATTCCCAACCAATACAGGGAAAAGGAGCTGTGCTGGAAGGAACTAAAGGAAAATATTGACAGCGAAAACACTTCCAACATCATAATGGCGGGAGACTTCAATCTAATTTTCCATGCGAATGAAAAAAGAGGCGGAAATTTCATGCATGATCCCTTCAGAAGCCAGCTGGATGAAATAATGTAGGAGAACGAAATGGTGGACATCATCCCTAAAAATCGAAAATACACATGGAGCAACCGCAGACTGGGAGCAGGCAATATTATGGAACGTCTGGATCGATTTTTGGTAAACATCTCTCTTCTATCTTCCTTTGATGTATGTTACTCTAATATTCTCAGCTCTTCCACATCTGATCACTATCCCATCCTCCTCACGATGGAACCCCATCACCATCTGGGGCCGATCCCCTTCAAGTACAATCCGCTATGGAGATACAATCCTTCAGCTGGAGCAATTATAGAAACAGTCCGGAAACATCATGTAGAGGGATCATCCAGCTATATTTGGGAGACAAAAATCAAGAACATTATAAGAGCGCTCAAAGATTGGGCCAAAACTAGTTATCAGGAGCCAGAAGAAACAAAAAATAAAATAAAGCAAGACTTGGAAGAAGTTCAGACTCAAATAGAAGGACAAGGACTCTCCCAACAACTCAAAACTCAAGAATGGGATCTTCAGGGACAGCTTATGCATATCAGCAGAGAAGAAGAGATCAAATGGAGGATTAAATCTCGGCAATTATGGCTGAAAGAAGGGGATAAAAATACTGCATATTTCCACAAGCAAGCTGCTGCCAGAAGAACAAGGAACAACGTCAGCGCTATTAATGACAGCGAAGGCAACCAATATAATAATCAAGAAGATATTAAGAAGGCTGCCTCTTCCCACTTTAGGAGTCTTCTAACTGAGAGCCAAGAGGAGGGAGACTATTCAGATATTCTTCAATATCTTCCTAAAAGCATAACTCAGGAAATAAATAATACATTAAATCGTGAAATTGAAGAGGAAGAGATTAGAAAAGCAATCTGGACATTGCAGCCAGATAAATCGCCTAGGCCTGATGGGTTCCCTATTAGCTTTTATAGGGAATATTGGCAGCTGATAAAAAAGGACCTAACAAAAATGCTAAGAGGGGTACAAAGGAAAGGAAAAATGGGAGGCTTCACCAACTCTACCTTCCTCGCCCTCATCCCCAAAGAAAATCGACCCTCCTCATTCTCCATATTTCGACCAATTTCACTATGCAACTCCTCTTACAAGATATTCACGAAAATCATAGCAACAAGACTTAAGTCTCTCCTCTCGTCTTTGATATCTGAGAATAAAGGAGGATTCTTGTCCAATAGACAAATTCACGATTCTATAATCTTGGTCCAAGAAGCCATACATTCCAGTATATCAAGACAAGAGAAAGGATTTGTGCTCAAACTTGATTTGGCTAATGCCTTTGACCAGGTAAGGCACTCCTATTTGTTTGCTGTCCTGAAAAAAATGGGTTTTGATTCCTTATTTATCAATACCATAGCCGCTTGTATTTCTGGTCCTTGGATATCCCCTTTAATTAATGGTCGCCCCTGCGAAGCCTTCCAGTCTTCTAGAGGACTAAGACAAGGCTGTCCTCTTTCCCCTTACCTCTTTATTCTTATGGCAGAGTCTTTCAGCAGAGCCTTGGATCATAATTGAAGAGTCGGCCTCATAACTGGAATTAAATATGGGAATGGAGTAAAGAACATTAACCATTCTCAATTTGCTGACGATACTCTATTGATAGGAGGGGCCTCAAACACCATAGCAATGTGATTCAAGAGTCTTCTTGATCAATACATGGACTATTTAGGGGGAGCTGTGAATTTCCTCAAAAGTTGTGTGTATGGTTGGAACATCACCAGCCAAACAGCCCAAAGCATCGCCAACATATTTGGTGTTACTTACAAAACGAAATGGGATCACTTTTCCTACTTAGGGACGCCAATGAGTTTGGGGCCCTTAAAAGCAGAGACATGGAATGAAATCATAGACAAAGTCAAAATGAAAGTCCAGCAATGGGGAACACATTGGCTCAATCCAGTGGGCAGACTTATTCTACTTAAATCAGGTATCTCTTCCCTTCCTCTCTATAGATTTACTCTCTATCAAGCTCCTACTATCTTTCACCATAAATTGGAAGTCGCCCTCCGAGACTTTCTGTGGCAAGGGGGGAAAAAAGAAAAGAATAGATTCAACTTGGTTAACTGGAAGAATGTAATTCAATCCCAGGATAGAGGGGGACTTGGAATAAGAGCCCCAAAAATCCTCAATCTGGCTTTTGGGATCAAAATGACTTGGAGGCTAATCACGGGCCCAACAGCATGGTGGAAACAAGTAATGGAAAGCAAATATCTCAGCAGCTCTAGACAAAGGCTCCTTGAGGACAGTATTCCCAATAGGGACTCCTCCAAAATCTGGCAACTATGCAAGAAAGCTGCTCAAATCCTCAAGCAACACACATCGAAGATCCCTGGAGGAGGGGACATCATCAACTTTGCCACTGACAAGATTATGGGACTTCCTCCTTTGAATACCATTGAAGAAGCTATCCCCATCATTCACCATCTGAACAGTAAAGGTATCCATAGGCTTGGGAAAATCTCGAATTGGGACCTAGACTCTCATGCCTGGATGAGCTGGACCTTTCCGGAAATTCCAACATCCCTGGAAGCTAGCTTCAACGCCTTCAAAGCTCATGTTCACAACAGAGCTCCTGTCAAAAAAGATGCAATTGATGGCCTCCGAAGGGATCCCTCAGGATCAACCTATACCATAAAATCAGGCCACCATCATATTTGCAATGGCATCTATCAGACACCCCTGTGGAATCATTGGAAAATAATATGGAAATCAGAGGTCATACCAAAAATTAAATTCTTCATATGGTTACTGTTGAAAGGCAAAGTCCTCACAGCAGAGAACCTAAGCAAGAGAGGGATCAATGGCCCATCTAGATGTCCCAACTCCTGCACAGCTGAGGAAACAATGTTTCACCTATTCATAGATTGCCCCTTTGCCAGAAGATGTTGGAAAAAAATGTCTTCCCTGGGAAATATAGCCTGGCAACCTCAGCAAAACATAACTGAGGCTATGTATGCATGGAAGAAAAGCTGCCCTTGGAAAGAAAAGCGGAGAAGGCTTGTGAAACGAGTATGGGACTCCATCCCACACAATTTGATATGGAGAATATGGTTGTCCAGGAACAAAAAAATCTTCCAAGATAAAGAGCCCAACGCTTGAATTACATGCAACAAAGCACACATTCTGGCTCAGGAGGCAATAGCAGTTAAATACACAGGGAAAATCCAAGCAAAGGATTACACAGTGGAGGAAAGAACCGTCATAAGTTACATTCCGAAAAGGCAAGATCAAAAGAAGTGGACCTCAGTGATAGATAAACCTCAGCACATTCACATGAAAGACTGGGAAATCAGACTCACAGCTCAGGAATTTGAGAGCTGGATTCGGAACAACAAATACAAAACTCTCTTTTTTGATGGAGCTTCAAAATCGAACCCAGGCCAAGCAGGAGCGGGAGGATTAATTGTGGATGAAACAGGGGACAACATATGCAGTTACGAATGGAGTCTAGGGGAAAGAACCAATAACAACGCCGAGGCTCTAGCCTTATATCAAGGATTGCTCCAACTAAACAAGCTGGGAATTAAAAGAGCCATGATAATTGAGGATTCTGCAATTATAATCCGCTTAATGGTCCAAAAGCAGAGCTCTCCTAATTGTAATCTCCAACAGATCCTAAACCGCATCAAAATATCCCTTCAAAACTTTGAAGATCTACAGTTTTACCATGTTCTTCGAACCTTAAACAAACAGGCAGACATGAGAGCAAATAATGCTTGTGGAAGGCCGGTGGGTGCACTAAGATGCAACGCCGTTGACAGCTTTCACCCTATCCCATGAATAATTATCAAACGTTCAACGCCTTGCACTGCTCAGGCATTCAAGCGTGCGAAGGCAAAAGGCGTCTGATGAACATGACGCCTCCCTGCAAACTCAGATTTGAAAAGCAGATTTTCTTGATCACAAGCACCAGCAATCACTTCAACGTCGGCGCTAGTAGATTTGAATCAGAAATGAGGGATTTTGCTTAGGCTCACACTCCTCTCGTGATTCTGGCTTCCCCTGAACTCAACCTGCTCCAACTTATAAATCTTCCTCACTGCTCTCTGTTTCGCATTCACTGTCATTCTCTTAGCATCAAACGCGTTGCGAGAAAGAGCCTCACGGAAGCGCGTGAGTCTTCACAGAGTGGTCTGAAGGCACCCATATCGACCCGGCATGCATCATCTCTGGTATTGCTCCTTCCAAGTTTTGATCGTTTTATGCTAACCATGTGTATTGTCTTGCTCAGGTCTCTTAAATCCTGGATCTATTAGCTGCCCACCCCCCTGTTCATCTCCCAGCGCTCCCGACTCTCTTCCCTCCGCTGCAAGCTCCTTCAAACGCCAAAGCTCTCACTGCTAAAAAGCTCTGTCGCCTCTCCACCTTGAGCGTTCACCAAACAGAAAACTCTGTTCTTTTAATTCTCGTCATCTTCTCTTTTAACTCTCCCGCCCTCCTCAATATCTTATCCGAACCTGACAATCCTCTTCATAATGCCTCCAACTTTCTCACCCACCACACTCTTACCTACCGCGACTCTACCTACCGCACCCCCTCTCTAAATATGGCATGCAGCGAGGATTGCCTGCATTGTGCAGACTTGCAAGCTGAGTTGGAGGAGATTAGGACACAACAGACTGTCCTGGACGAGAAGTAAAGGCTCTTGGAAACAAGACTGGAAGAACCAAGTCGCCGACTTGAAGAGCAGAACCGAAGGATTGAGGATCAAAACCGCCTCATGAATGACAAATGCAAGGCGAAGATCCAACTGTTTATGCATAGAGCATCCTCCCTTCAAGAGCAGTTCCGGCAACTCACTAATCGCTGTGCGCACGCAGAAGAATCCATTTCAATCCTCAAGTACATGATGGACAAGAGGAATGTAGTGGCCACCAGCTCATCTAGCGTCAAGCAGGAAGCAAGAGATGAGCAGCCAGAAGAATCTACAGCAAGACACATCCAACACATTATGATAGATTAAAATGTTTTGTAAATGTATTTTACTGTTATTTACGTCTATAAGAAGTTACAGCAGCAAAGTATTAGGCAATAGCAAGACTAGCAAAGCAAGGATCAAGGAGGTAGCACTATTTTGTAAACTCCTTGATCAGAACAGCCAATGGAATACCATGTCTCTGAGGAGACAGAAACTTTGTATCTTTTTTTAGAATCAAATATAGCATCCGAACTTTTCAAAAAAAAAAATGGTGGAAGAATATGAATCCATCATGAAGAAAAATGTTTGGGAAGTGGTCTCGAGATTGACAGATAAATCAGTTGTGGGTTCGAGATGGATCTTCAAGGTTAAGCATGCAGTAGACAAAATCATAGAGAAGTATAAGGCCATATTTATGGCCAAAGGATTCTCTCAAGTTGAGGAATTGACTATGAGGAAACCTTTGCTCATGTAGCAAGGTATTCATCCATTAGATGAATCCTTGGATTAGCTACGCAGATGGGCTGGAATATCCACCAGATCGATGTAAAAACAACATTTCTTGATGGTTTTATTGAGGAGGAGGTGTACATCAAGCAACCATAAGGTTTTGAGAATTTTTATTGAGAGCCTCAGGTGTGCAAATTCAAGCAACCATTGTACGGTCTTAAAAAAGCACCCCATGCTTGGTACAATAGGATCAATAACTATCTCACTGGTTTGGTCTTCACCAAAAGTGAAGCGGATGCGAACCTTTATCATATCTTTATACAAGGTAAACCACATATCATTGTTTTATATGTTGATGATTTAATATTAATAGGTAATGAGTAGTTGACCATCTCATACAAGAAGAAAAATGTTGCTGCTATACAAAAAGATTTGGGGTCGGACTCAGGTGATGAAACAACAATTGCAGCCATAGGTATACAAGGTAAAATTTTTGAAGCATCTAGTATTAATTCTACACAAACTATTGATAGTGAAGAAAAGGAGAGAAGAAGACATGAGATTTTTCATATTAGAGTTATTTCCAAGCATCAAAAGATTGATACTTTGTTGATAGTGGCTCACAAGTAAACTTAATTTCTGAAGCAATTGTAAAGAAATTGGGACTGCTAACCACACCTCACAAGAAGCCATATCGATTAGGTTGGGTATGTGATAAAGCAAAACTACAAGTGACTAGACAATGTAAACTTAGGTTTTCTTTTGGGTCAGCATTTGTGGATGAGGTCGAGTTAGATATTGTTCCCTTGGATATATGTGGAATTGTTTTAGGAAGTCCTTACTTGTATGATAAAAAAAACCATATTCTATAGAACTGAAAATAATATCACTTGTTAAAGATGGAATAAAATATATTGTAAGAGCTCACAAACTCAAGAATAATTATACTCTCATAAACTTAGGGCAGATGAAAAGAATTGTAAATTCATGCAAGCAATTTTTATTGATGGTTGTAAAGGAAAATAAACCTGATAAAACCAATGTATTTGAAGATTGTGATGCTAAATAGCAAGTTGATTTAGAAAGAGTTGTTTCAGAATATGATATCTTATTTCAAGAACCTAAAGCTCTAACACCCAAAAGGGAAATTGTACATGATATTAATTTGCAACAAAATGCTCCATTGCCTAACATCGGAATGTACATGTTATCCACTTTAGAGAATGCAGAAATCAAGAAGCAGGTACAGGAGCTGCTCGAGAAAGGGTTCATAAGGCCAAGCATATCACCAAGCAAATCTCCAATAGTGTTGGTGAGAAAGAAGGATGGTTCGTGCAGGATATGCATTGATTACCGAGCACTGAATAAAATAACGATCAAGAATCCTTATCCCCTTCCTTGCATTGATGATCTATTGGATCAACTGAAAGAGGTTGTTTACTTTTCCAAGTTGGACCTACGTGGTGGTTACCATCAGGTCAAAGTAGCAGAGCAAGATGCATGGAAGACTGCTTTCAAAACAAACCAAGGCTTGCATGAGTGGCTAGTTATGCCTTTCGGCTTAACTAGTGCTCCTACCACTTTCATGAGGCTTATGAATGATGTACTCAGGCATTTTATTGATGATTTTGTAATTGTATATTTGGATGGCATTCTTCTATTTAGTAAAACATGGGAAGAACATGTGAAGCCGACTCTAGATGTTTTGAAAAAGGAAAATCTCTATGTTAAATTATCAAAATGTGAATTTGGTAAAACATCTTTGAATTATTTGGGTCATATTATAGGGGGTGGTGAATTGAAGATAGATCCCTCTAAGGTGGCAGTCATTGTAAACTAGCCTAAACCCAAGTCTGCTACAGAAATTAGAAGCTTCCTAGGGGCAGCACAATATTGGAGAAAGTTTATTGCTAACTTTTCCTTAATTGCAGCTACCTTACATGCTTTGATAGGACTGAACAAGGTGTTTCAGTGGGGAGGAAAACAATAGAAAGCCTTTGACACCTTGAAAGAAAAATTAGTACAACATCAGTACTAGCATTGCCAAATCTTCAACAACCATTTGAGATCGAAACAAATGCCAGTGATTATGCCATGGGAGTAGTGTTGATACAACATGGTAAACCCATATGCTACCATTCTGAGACTTTTAATTCTACAGTAGTTAATTATCCTACATATGATAAGGAATTGTATGCATTAGTTCAAAGTATGAAGAAGTGGAAACATTACTTACTGGGCAAAGAAACAGTTATACATACTAATCATCAGCCACTTCAGTACTTGCACTCACAAACTAAGTTGCAAAATTCAAGACACTATAGGTGGATGGGTTGCCTGTAATAATTTCATTTAGTCATCAGATATAAAAAGGGCATACACAATAAAGTTGTAGATATGTTGTCCAGACCAATTATAAATGCATCTACTATACTTAAGCATAACTCAATAATGCATGAAAGCTACATTGAACAATATGCTCAAGATATAGACTTTAAAGATGTATATGCAACTTTAAGTAATGGCAAAAACGTAGAAGAATTGGATTACTATATTAAGGAACGACTCTTGTATCATTTGGGGAAGCTATACATTCCACAAACAGAGATAATTAACATAATTAGGGAGGCACATACTTCTCTGATATCAGGTCCTTTTGGGGTAAGAAAAAAAACTACACAACTACAAAGATATTGCTATTGCTAACAATGCATGAAATAGTTTCTAGATATGTAAAAGGGTGTACCATGTGTGCTAAAAGCAAGCCCAACAATAAAAAACTAGGCTTGTACACTCCACTTCTAGTTCCCTCCCGTCCTTGGGAAAGTGTTTCCATGGACTTTGTTGGGGGATTGCCAAAATCTAGAAAATATCATGACTATTTGTATGTTATTGTGGACAGGCTCAACAAAATGTGTATTTTAATACCTTGTAATAAACAAATTACAGCTGAACAAATAACGAAATTGTTCTTTCAGCATGTCTGGGTGCATTTTGGGTTACCCACTTCCATAGTATCTGATCGAGACTCCCGATTTGTTGGGAAGTTTTGGTCAAGTCTATGGGAATTAATGGACACTAGACTGAAGAAAAGCACAACCTTTCATCCACAAACAGATGGCCAAACAGAGGTAGTCAACAGGACAGTGATCTAGTTGCTCAGGGGTTATTGCAGCAAGCATCCCAAGCTTTGGGATGAACATTTATGTTATTTGCAACATGCTTGCAATTGTGCTAAACATTCTTCTACACAGAGATCTCCTTTTGAGACCTGTTTTGGTTTTATACCAAGGTCTCCCTTAGATTTTGTCTTTGAAAAAGACATAGTAGTTGCTGGACATAGTGATGTGGACAAAGCAACTAGATTCATTAAACAGATCCAAGAAATTCATGAGGTAGTGCAGGAACAACTAGAAAAGAGTCAAGCCAAATACAAGGCAAGGCATGATCAACATTGGGTGGAACAAAACTTCCAGGTTGGTGATCAAGTCTAGCTGTATATCAACAAGGACAAAATGTAAGGTGAAGGAAAGAAGCTGAAGCCAATAAGGTATGGGCCTTTTAATGCACTTGAGAAAATTGGTGAGAATGCTTTCCGCCTTGATCTACCAGCATACATGCACATCTATTCAGTATTAAATGCACAAAATTTAAGACTGTTTGAACCTTCATTAATTAAAGATCCTGAAGAGCAAAGTCAATTACCTTCCATTGATGATTTGTTGCCTGAATACCTTAATGAGTTGCAGGAAGATACAGTTCTGGACAGGAAGGTGAGGACAATGCGTAGAGGAGATGTCAAGTACCTAAGAGTAGGACTCAGAGGTTCAAAACCCAATAGTGCAAAATGGATAGAGATTGGGCAAGTGAGGCAGTTGTATCCTCACTTAAACAATGCTTGAAACCCAACTTTTGGTGGTCCAATAGCCTTTTTCAGTGGGGAGGTGTGATCCAAATGGATCTGAGAGAACTTTGTAAGTCTTCATAAACTCTTTAAGAATAATGCCAAAGATCAAAATATTTTAAAAGATCAAAGTTAACATAGAGGAAACACCCTTAGCAAGGCGAAGAAACACTATCGGAAGGCCCAAAACCCATGAAATCATGAATAAAAAAGAGTATGGAGGCGCGGAACAAGTGATGCACAGTAACCATCCAATCTGGCCGATCAACGGTCCAGATCGGATCAGTAATCGCAATCGGCTGTGACCTTCAATAGAGATCAGAGGGATCCACATGAGTCTTGCGACTGTGATCGGCGGATCGCTATCAGCGGTGGCTATCGGCACTATCGGCAAAGACCACATAAGAGTTGCGACTGCGATCGGTGAGGAACTTATAAGTGATGCGATAATGATTGGTGGGGTCAACGAGGATTGTCGATCAAGCACACAGATCGACGACCCATGTTGCATTGCGAGATCGCAATTGGCAGATCCATAAGAAAGGGGGTATGTGTATATACATATATGTGATCTGATGGACGGACCCGATGGGATTATGAGCCAGATTGCAGGGATTTTGAAGTTTGCCAAACACCATGTTTTAATGTATTTTTGCAGTTTCATTTGTTAAACGAAATGCGAGAGGGGAGAGCGTTGATGCGATAAGCCAGACCCGAAAGGGTACCTTAAGGCTATTACATATGATTTCAAGTTCGGGGAAGAGCCTTTTCCAATGCATTCTCGCGATTTTAAATGTATTTACGAAATAGAGGGACAAAGCCATTGCGATAAGCGACAACGACCGATAGGTAGACCTGATAGGGAAATGAAGTGTGTTGAAGGAATTTTGAAGTCCGACATATCATGTTTTTGGTGAAATTCTCTGTTAGAGTTCATTCCCACTGTGGAAACGGAGTGCGGCAGTTTCAAAGGTTCCAGAGGCCCAAGGCATCCTTACGTTACGGAAATGGTGGCCACCTCCCATTTGGGGCATTAAGCGATGATTGCATAACGCTGTAAGAGGGATTTGAAGCGGGCAAGAGGCCGGGGAGACTGAGAGTCGAGGATATGAAACGAACAGGCAGCGCAGTTTGCTTTAAAATCCATAGACAGAGAGAAAACAGGCAGGTAGTGTTGCAAGGAAATGTGAGACATAATTAGCACAGAGGTTGAGAGCTGTGAGGGAGTCCGTGTACTTAGAGGAAGCTTGAGGGATTCAAGTGAGGCTCTTGTAAATGCACCTGTTGTGTGTGAGGCTCAAACTAAGCTCACTATTGTAAAAACTTTGTTTGAAGACTTAATAGAGAGGCCACCACTAAAGGCTGGACTAGGAGATGTAGCCTAGGAGTATTGGGTGAACTCCGTATTAAATATGTTGTGTTTTTATGTGTTTGTCTATTATAGTCTTTTACTACTTCAAAGTCTATGCATTTCACAATCTAATTGATCCATTGCATAAAATAACATAGGCACATCCATGCACATAAGCCTATAATACCTTATTATTATCTTAGATCTCATTACAAATCACCTACAATGATTTACGCTAATCAATCTGAGGAGTGTACCGGTGCTGCTATGCAGTGCACGAAGTTAATAAAGATCAGAATGCATGGAGGATCATTGTGGCTCGATAAGGACTATCCAATTCACGTAGATGATATCCATCATCTGACAGGACTATCGGTAGGAGGAAATGCAGTGAACATAATGTTCCAAGCAGGGACGAAAAGAGAAAATAAGGAGAGAATGATTATTACGGAAAATATGGAACAAAGCACAGGGGCAGGGAAGCAAAGATTGACAACATTAACAAAATTGAGATAAGGTTCTCTTGCTACATAATAGCAGGCAAAATAATGAGACACTTCGTAAGAAATGAGTGCACTTTGGACGGAATATCGGTTTTCGAGCACTGATGTAAGGGAGAAATGCTTAATTGGTCCACTTTTGTACTAAATGAGCTCTTCGAGGCCTGTGAGGATATCTACAAGAGTAGTTCTAATTTCTTGTTTGGGTACACATTGATGACTTTGGCAATGTTGAAGTGGCGGCCACCAAGGGGGAGGGAGATGATGCAGATTACTGAAGGACAACCGATAGCACTTAGGTACGAACCATGGAAAGTTTTGGGGGACCTGAGCGACAAGGGAATTAATGAGGCAGCCTTCGCTGAATGGTATGAGTTGATGTTGGATACAGTTAGGTCGACGTAGAGAATACCCAAACAAATTCTGGATGAATTTTCAGAAGACATATGGTTTGGCGTATCACATGGGCACATGTACCTTAGACCCAGGTGTGTCAACCCTAAGACCTTCAAGATGAAGCCATAAAAATTTGTTTTAACTAAGGTAGCACTCCATAGTGAGATTGGGTCATGGTCGGGGGTTGCATGTCAAATCACTGAAGGGAAGTACCGATATCTATTTGGCAAACTGAAGCCACAATTGCAAGTAGGAGAAGCTGGAGAAAGCAACAAAAAGAGACCGACCGAGGAAGACATACAATCAATGGTGCTACAAATGGAACAACAAATGTTTGCAATAAGGCAGATGATCGCAAGCTTTGATCAACATTCAGGTGAGGCTACCTAGTCCATGCTTTTTCAAGATTCTACTGTGTTTACACCAATAATCACAACTCCGCTAGTCATGGAAATTCCTATTGTTGGCCCAGAAACTCAATCACAGCCAACAATCCTGAAGCCCAGGAAGAAAAAAGTAGTCAAGAACCTGGCAGCTAAGAAGCATAGAACTACCCCAGCGATTCACATTGTTGACCTCAATGATAAGGTCAAACAATCAATATCTGCATCACTGATTATTGAAGAAATTCCCCCAAATCCATCTGCCATTCCACCTATGTCGCAGGAACCTTCTCTGCACATGGCCTCCACCTCCACAACCCTGTCGGAAACCATGCACAAGAATAAAGACTGAAGAAATGGAAGTAGATTTGACAAAGCAGCCTAGAGGGACCACCCATGGAAATGGCGCCCAACCAGCCTCGCTAATTTTGTTACTTCTTGGATCAGGCCCACTCCGATGGGAAGAACCAGTCACGACCCTTCTGAAGTTAGGGGGAAATCAAAAGTACTAGCCAGTATTCCCTATAAATTTCCCAGTGGTCCCCAACCCTAATATCATTCCCTCCACTCTCCAGTTCACCCCATAATCACAGTCAGTCCACTCTCCCACCTCCCATTCTGAGAAATTCATTTCCAATGACCTACCAATTAAGACCAATTTTCCAGATCCCAACACAATGCAGACCGATACCCTGTAGCACTAGTCGTCGGCAAAGTTGTTTGCGTTCATCTAGCAAGTTGTGCAAAGAGCTGAAAGGACACATGATGACCTGGTTCGAGAACAAAAACAACAGATGCATCAACTACAAGAAGTTACATAGGAAAGAGATCACCTAAGATAGGCAAATACTAATTTGCAAGCACCAGTCGATCAGGTGATAGAGAAATTTCGGTCACTATGGCCGACAATCACAGATGTCAACACAGAAGCCCCAAAGGACATTGCAGCATGCACATTGGCGAGTTGTAGTGATCGCATTCAAGCAGCATGCTCAAACATGGTTGCAACAAACGCTAAAATGAAGAAAAAGATGGAAACAATAAGGTCAGCTTTTCCAAACTCGGTAGAAATATAAGCCTGGATGATAGACAAAAAAATTAGTGAAGTGGCAGCCAAGAAACAAGCACTCATTGAAGCACTAGCAGACGAATACACCCTAATGGATAAAGTTCACGACTGGCTAGGAAGCCTTGCAATAAAGAACCAGCCAGTATATCCTATGAGGGAGCAGCTCCAAATCTTGTTTGCCAACAACAAGGAATGTGTGGACTTCAACCAACTCCAGAAGATCGACGTGAAAATTGCTGCCATTCAAGCACAAGTTTCTCAAATCGAAGAGGAATCAACGAAAACCAAAAAGATAATCCAAGACCTGCGACCACTGGTCCGACTATAGGTATTGGCTTTAAAGGAAGTCTATAACAACATTGAACAACAATGAGATCACTTGCAAAGTCAACGGTCAAGTGAGCTAACTTCCAACACAACTTAAGACTTTACCCAATATGTTGATTCAATCATAATCGCATGGGAAGCTTCCCTCCACAAAGACAACAAATTTAGGCAGAGAATGACCACTGCAATTCCTGAGTTGGGGCCTTTGTTTGGGAAAGAAGGACAATAGGGAGAAGAAGGAGAAATTGGAGCATAAACCACCCAGCCAATGATAGAGGATACAACACAAGAAATATCTCATCAGACGATAGAACCAGCACAACCACCAACAAAAGTATCTGCAGAGACAACAACATGACCTACAACGCTCGATATAGATTTACTCAGGGACAAGTCAAAGAACTGTGTCGAGTCCCGTTGGGGCCTTCATTTGAATTTTGAAATATTTTGAAGATACGAAGAAGAGGAAACATGTGGCAGTAGAAACGGTCAGGCTGTGAAGAAGACATCTGGGGAGGAAAAGAGGAACATGTAGTTGTGGGACGGTCGTGGCAAGGTGTCAGCAGAGAGTAGGGGAAGTCGAGCAAATAAGGTGGATGAGAGGCAGCCGAGGAAAGAGACAGCCGAGTAAGAATTGGTAGTGCAAATGACAGAGGTGAATACAAAAGGAGAAATCCATAAAGAGAGAGGGGTTAGTTGAGTAGTTTTGGTTGCGAACGAGCAGCGAGGAGGATGTGGGCTACTAGAGCATCCGACCTGAAGGCTAGAGCGATAGTTGGGAAGCAGAGTTAAAGTTTGTTACAGTCAATTGTGTCATGTAATCGGGTATTTCATGCACTTGCTGTGGCTGAGGCATAATGTATAATGTAATGTTATCATGTTGAGTTAATATAAATGAAAAGTTAGACTAGTTATTTGGTATGATGTGTGTATTGATTATGCTATTTGGACCCTCTAAAAATTTGAATGCGTTGCGAGTCTATGCTCATGGTATATCGATCCTCAGGTTGATATATTGTTAGTCTGAATACATGCATAGGGTCACTTATAAAGTAATGGTTAAGATATCCCTGACCCTATACTAAACCCTTAATTTCAGTCGTGGCACGCCTCGGGTGAGACTCATTATCCCTTGGGGTAAGGTGAAAATGTTGGTGTTGTCCTAGACTACAACGAACCATTGTTGTCTCTTTGTGCCTGAACCTAGGGTCCTTCCCTGATGTCATTTTTGTGCCATCAGGAAAATCAAATGCTCATATTCCTAGCTTTTCGCTTTGGGCTATGGTTAGTATTCGATGAATTTTTAAAGATGAAGTAACACTACCTTTAGAGACCTCTGGTTTTTTAGTATGTTCTTCTGAAATTGATAATCCTTCGATATTTTGGATGATAGTTTAAATTTATGGAGAAATAGGTGGCTCTAGAGGCAAAGGGGTGTTTACTGAAGTTTCACTTGAGGATCTTCTAATAGTTCTAGGAGGTGTGTGGGAAGGCTCAACAACTTCAGATCTAGGAGGAGGTTATCAATATGGAAATCTAGAAGTTGGAGGTGAGATCAAGGGTGGAGATTGACTCTTAGAATGGCTAGTAGTTTTCACATGTGATTTCCTCTCTATTCATAGTTTGATGGCCCTCCTTCTAGCGCCAAAAACACTAATGAGAAAAATGACCTCATCAACATTAGGGATACCACTGAGTCAAAGCCCCAAATTAGACTCCTTTTTGTTTGGGATAGTGGTTCTGACTGATTAAATGGGTCCATTTACCTGTAGAAAGATTGCTCCAACAGATGGATGCTTGGAAATATGGATGGAAAAGGAAAGGGATGGAAAAGGAGTGGTGATATTTGATAAAATAGTAAATAGAAATATAAATATAAACATAATATAAACTAACTACTATATTAATAAACTAGGTGCTAATATATGCAATGAAAAAAAGAAAAAACATATAATTTGAAAATATAAATCTTTAAATTATATCGTTTATTATAACAGTTTAAAGTTAATTAATTCAATTAAATAATGAATCGAATCAATTATCAAACACATTCACATGCAATTTACTATTACTCACACTTGTAATCAGCAAGATAAATACATCAATAGTGATAACATTCCAATCCGTTGATCATAAGCATAAGTAATACAATATAAAATAAAATTACAAACTATAAATTAAAAGAAAACAACTAATAAAAGTACTGCTACTGCTTTGCTCTCTATAGATCAGGAATCCCAAAGTGGTTTAGATTATATCAAAGAAAAAGAGATGTACAAAAGTGTAGCAGAGCAATTCTTTTCAAAAATTCAAAACCCCTTAGCATGAGCTTGAGAGCATCTTAATTTTAAATAATAATACGGAGAATTTCTAACTTCCCACTTTTCTGTCAACTAAATCGAAATGGCGTAGGAAAAAAATAGCTATTAGTTACAGAAAAAGGTTAAATGATTAACCATGAAATAACGAGGAGCGAGCTTACAAAGTCAAAAGGAATTATTACTATCCGACATTTACTCTCTTGACATTCACAAACAAATGATTTATATGAATCTCCCACGATAAGTCAGGCGAGTTTACGTGTAAGGGAATTAGCATGAAGAGGTAAATAAAAGTTTTTAGCCACTTGAAAGATAAATAAAAATGCAGGAGGCATGCCACATCATCCTAAGAGGTGGATCCCATGAAATGAAAAAAGGAAATATTAGAACATCCCCGGGGTAATTTAGTCGGACTACGTGTCCAGAAAAAGAAGGAACGAACACAAAAGGTTAATAAAAGGCTCGATACTTAGTCTTGTTTGATTATATCTCGGATACAATGGTTCTTGGCATGAAATCCTTATTATATGTCTTCTTAAATAAAGTGATAAATCAAACTTTAGCAAAAATATATGCAAAACCAAGAAAGCTAAAGGTTTTTGTTGGATTTTAAACGAGATTTACAAGCAAATGAAAATGAAAAATTGTAAAGGTTCCATTTTTTATCATGATACTAATAAAAAATTGGGTTTGTTGTTTACCACAATAATTTCAAAATTTTCATAGAATTATTCAAATTCATTAGAAGTAAACTCGCCTTCTTTATCTAACTTTAAGGAGTTTATTTTTAAATCAATTTCATTTTCAATTAGGGATTTGAAAGATTTAAATGTCTCAGATGGTTCAAAGTTTTATTTAAGAAATGTAGCCTATGTCATTCTTGTGTAATCATCAATTATCATCATAAATAACTATCACCTTTTAATGTTTGTGTTCTTTTTGGTCCACAGAGGTCTATGTTTACAAGTTCCAATGGCTTTGATGTTGAGTACTGCTTTGCTTTGAAACTAACTCTGATATGCTTCCTATGCTAACATGGCTTGCAAATTTTATTTACAGGTTTTGATATCCTTGGCATATCTCTTACTGCTTATGTATTATTGAGAGTTACTATATTGTCAAAGTTAATATGACTTATCCTTCTATGCTATAACCAACTTTCATAAACTTGTCCCATATAACATTTTTCTCCTTTGAATTCATCGAGGACATATACATTGTTTGATGTTCTATTTTCATTTGCCACTAATCTTCTTAAACATACTTTCCTTATCTCACATCCTTTAGAATGAACAACGAGGTTGTAACCTTGATCACACATTTCACTGACACTTACAAGATTATTTTTTAATCCTTCAATATACAAGAAATTTTATGTTTTAGTCTTTCCATCATCAAGGCTAACGATACCTTTTCCAACTATCCATGCAAAAGTATTGTCCACAATGGTAATGTTACATATTTTTCTTCCTTTAGGGTGAGAAATATCTTCTAATCCCCTGTCATGTCTTTTGAACATACACTATCAATGTACCATTGGCTTCCTTTGTTTTGAGCATATAGTGCAATTCCACATTCTTCCTTCTTCTATTCTACTTTCCTATTTTCCACACCTTGGTGTACTCTTCACTATTCATGGTAAGAACATCTTCTTCCTTGTTTTGCTTAGGAGACTTTATTATGCTACTTCTATAGTCGCATGTTATGTATCATATTTATTGCACTTATAACATTCAATATTGTAATTCATTAGGGAAGAAAATAAATTGTAGTTTCTATCAACAAACCAATAAGAAATTTTGATTTTGTTGTTCATGTAATCATTCTTTGACGTCTTATAATATCATCTATCTTTATACCTCACATGAACACTTCTTGCATAATATCTACAATCTATTGCTTTATAATCAAAATTATTGAAATAAAAGCAATAGCCAAGGAATATATTTGGGTACCATGTTGTGAAAGGCATTTTTGGTGGAACAACTCTTTTAAACACATTCTTGTTCTTGTGACAAGAATAAGGTTTCTATTGGTCCTCATTTCATTTCCTACTACTTCTTTCATTGTTGATAAGAGTCTTTGAGAATATTAGCATAGATTTTAGGTTTTTCTTTATTTTTTTGATGGCTTTGTGACCTTAGTGCTTACATCTCCCCCAAGGATCTTTTAATTTTTGTTGTAGCTAAGACCTATCTTGATGAATGGTGACCTTTAGAAACTAACAATATTATCTAATATTTCAATACTCTTTCCAAACTTCAAACTTTTATTCAATTGATTAGTGGTTTTCTCTAGTTCCTTTCCTAAGGAAATAATTTCAACTTCTAGCATCTCGCAATTTTCTTCATTTTCTTTCAGTTGGCTTCTCAGCACTTCTTCTATCCTTTTTGCTTCTTTTAGTTGATTCTTCAGATTAACTAATGTTTCTTTGTTTGTTTCTTTGTTTTTTTTTTTAATCTTGTTTCATCAATATCATGATCCTTCTTTTCATATTTCTACAATTTCTCCTTCTATTGTTTTTTTTTTAATATAATCTTATTTCATCAATATCATGATCCTTCTTTTCATATTCCTACAATTTCTCCTTCTATTGTTTTTTTTCATCAATATCATGATCCTTCTTTTCAAATTTCTACAGTTTCTCCTTCTATTGTTTATTCTTTCCCCTGAGCATGTATATTTCTTTTAAGGAACTAATGAGTTATACTTCAAGATTAATTTCCCAGATCAGTCTTTTCTTCTTGTTAATTTATTTTTTCTTTCTGGTTGTATTCATTTCCTTTCTCAATATACTTTGTACCCATGACTATGAAGATTAATTTCTTCTTTGTCAATATAAAAAACAATTCATCACTTTCTTCAGACAAGCTACTATCCTCTCTAAAGTAAAATCTCTTCTTCTTAATATATTTTGCTTTTTGTGTCTATAAAGGTTTTCTTTTATTGTTATGTTCTTCTTCATCATCACATGATTCCCTTTTATCATATGGACATTTAACATCAAAATTTCCTACTTTAGCACAATTAAAGCATTTAAACGATAACTTACCTTTGTATTTGTCATATCCTCCTTTTAGCTTTCAAAAAAATTATGCTTCTTCTATATTTGATTCATGGTTGGAATAGTCATAATATTTGTGTCCTTTTGTCTTGTTTGATGCTTTTAAAGTTTCTTCCTTATGTGTTGTATTTTCATTCTATGGCCTCATTTCACATGTCATGAGAATCCCATGCAACGCATCCATAGTTAGTATCTCTAAAACCTTCATTTCTTCAATGGCAGATACATTGGAATCAAATATCAAGGGGAGTGACCTAAGCTCCTTTGGCACAATAATTGGTTCTTCAATATTCTCACCAATTCCTTTGATGGTGTTGGAAATTTCATCCACATAAATGAAATGGGTTGCAACATTTTCTTCATATTTCATTTCCAAACTCTCAAATTATCTTATATGAGTTTGCAGCTTTGTCTTCTTGACCTTGCATCCGCTTCATAGATGTTTTGAAGTTTGTTCCAAATTTATTTTGTCAATTCAAAATGCACCACCTTGAAAAAATTTGATTATGATATACCGCACAAGATAACATTCATGGATTTTGCATTATATTCACTATCCTTCTTCATGGTTGTACGTATTCGAGGAGTTTTTGGAGCTGTATAACTAGTCATGAATGATTTCCAAATGTAAAACACAAGAGACATTAGATAATTTTGCATCCTTATACTCTAGAATGCTATTTTTTTCTATCAAAAAATGGGGCTATTTTTATGGATAAACCTTCTTGGTTAGCCATGTGTTCTCTTGAAATCTATCTTCCAACGGTTGGACTATTTTTGAAGGAACCTACTCTTATACAAATTGTTGAGATTATTCTTATATGGGGGGGTTGAATCAGTATAAGATCCCTTTTTAAAATTTTAAATGAACATTCGTGAATCATTCATTAACTAAAACATTAAATGCATGTGACCTTGAAATAGTGGTACATAGAGTTTAACATGGAAATCCTTGTGGGACAAAACCACACAAACTTATCTCTATAAATGTTTGTAGGCACCAACCTACTAGAGACACTAATGTCCTTATTTTAGCACCAAATTAGCAAGATATTGTGTAGGCACCAACCTATTGGAGACACCAATCTCCTTGGCTAAATACAAACTTAGCATGACTTATATAGGCACCAACCTGTTGTGGCCACCAACAACCCCCCTTCTTATTTAGCGTTATTACTAATACTAAATAAGTGGGGACCCTTAGTCAAAAAAATTTAAAAATGAATTAGTGCTAACATTTCCTTTTTAATAAACCTTACCATCATAAACTTAGGAAAATACCTTTGCAAAATTTTAAAAAGCTTAAGTTTCATGGTGAGGAAAGATAAAGTCACTCCTTAAGGAATATCGCATCACAGAAAGGATAACAGGATGCCTTCTTACAAGCCAAACTCTAAGTATGCGAGATTGTGATGCGAGATTACATAATGAAAAACAAATATCACATCGCATGCCTTCAAACGCACTTCCGCTAGAAAACTGCAGAAAACGCTGATATGCGATGACGCATATCGCAAAATCGCACATCGCAAGAAATACATTAACACAAAATAAGCACATACTGCGATTACGCGATGTTGCGACAATGCGATATTGCGATATCGCGATAGAGCGACAAAGCGATCTTACAAAAGAATGACAGTGCGATATTGCGATATTGCGATCTTGCGATAATGCGATACAGCGATCTGCGATATTACGAAGCAAATCGTAGAATTACTCCATCGCAAAATCTCTCGACTCACTCTTCGAAAACTGTTTCATAAAACGAGACCTGGTTATGCGCTTTAATGCTAATTAATGAGGTAGTTGCCAATTGTAAATGAAATATGGTTTTGTGTTTACCCATAAACCAATTCACGTAAGGTGATACACTTTTGCGTGCCTTTGGCATTTTAAAGCTTTCCTGTCATTACTCCTTATTATTACTCTCACCTCACTTGTAAACTGCAGGAACAAAAAACAAAGAATTATACGAAGCAGTATACTGGAAACTATGGAGAAGAAAGGCAAGGCTTTGATGTCTGAAGTTAAAGAAATGACACCTTTGTACACAGACACCGCATGCAACAGAGACGCGGGTATTTCCACTTGGAAGGGCATGTATAATCTACTTGAGAAAGAGAATCCTAAGGTAATGGGGGTTACGACTACTGCAGGCTGACAGAGTTCTTTTGAAGCATTAGTTGCAAACTTAGCTTGTTCGTTCCTATACCAGCTAGCGACGAGGCCTCAAATTATCCCCTATACAGACATGGTTAAATGGGTACTGGACAACGTTGACATAAAAAATAGACAGTTTAAGACTGAAGGTCAAGATCTCTCAGAATCATTATTTTCACAAAATTTCAACTTTACATCCGCTACAAGAAAGCACGCAAGAGGCGAAAATCGCACCAAGGAAGCCCGGATTAAGAAATGGAGGCAGTTTCCGATGCGCGATTAGCTTCTCGAAATGGAAAGCTTCTAATTGCTCAGCTACTTGTAAGTCCCAGAA